>SJJU01001938.1:0-51230 GCA_012932125.1 Conopomorpha cramerella | reverse complement strand
CTTTAATCCCAAAGAGGGGTAGACAGAGGCACTTGCTAAAGCAAGTACCCACGGTTCACCGAGCGTATTTAACGCAACGTGACAGGGGGTGAGCCCATCGCCGTTATAGGGTTCACACACCTTGTGGTGTGTGGGTTTCATCACGATGTTGTCCTTCACCGTACGAGCGTTGCGTTGCGAACGTAGGCTCTGAAAAAGAGTCCCAGTGACCTCCGGGTTACAAGTCAAGTATCCGACCAACTGGACCACAGACGCTCAAAAGTAAAGTGGAAAGGTATGACTGAATTATGATGTTATCATTAGCGGGGTGGAGAAATTATGATTTGTACGAAACGATAAAGATTTTAATGATAAGTGCACCGTCCATCATCTAATGGGGATTTTTTTTATGACGTTTTTCTGACAGATTTTCTGGTGGAGTACTGTCATTACTGTCAAACTTTGTTTGGAACGTATGACAGTAATGACAGTTCTCCGCCCGAAAATATGTCAGAAAAACGTCAAAGAAAATTCCCCATTCAATTACACAGAAATTTACATATGCATATAAAATACCAGACTTGTACTGTATGTACTTCATTTATCATTTCTGTGCTCATTTAAGGAATAAAATAAAAAAATTCAGTATAATTCCTAGATTATCTGCCTACCCCTCTGGGAGACAGGCGTGAAGTGTATGTATGTGTATGTAATTCCTAGATTATAGATAGGGTTTATTCACCGTTTGTGCCGTGTGCTATACCATTTTTTATTCTATTCCGAACAGCATAAACCTCAAAATCACTTGTTTGGTGTAAAAGTTTAACAAAGTGTACCCCACCTGCGACTCCCCGTCCAGCCTCGCGAGCATAACATCGATAACCCGAACGCCGTCGTACTCGTACTGCAGCAGGAACTCCAGCACAGTTCTCAGCAGTCCCCGCTGCGTGGAACATCGCACAATGAGCTCGAGGTAAGCCATTGCAGCTGTCTGTTCGCCGGTGCCACTCTGCAAGCCGCCCTTGTTCTACGATTGTGGAACTGTTTAGTTGGCTTCGTTCATCACGGGGTGGCGTGTGAGGCGGTGATTTCTCTAATTTTGTTGGGTGTGCGGTTGGGACGGGGAGTGAGGCTGTGGGAGATGGGGAGTGAGGTTGTGGGAGATGGGAAGTGAGGTTGTGGGAGATGGGGTGTGCTGTTTTTTGGGTAGGGACGTGACGTCTGGAAAATGAGTTTACGGGGTTGGATTGAGGTTTGCGATTACGGTGTTGGATTGAGGTTTGCGATTACGGGGTTGGATTGAGATTTGAGGTTACGGGGTTAAGGTTTGCGGATTTTGGGAAGTGTTGTAAGGTTTTCGAGATGAAGTGAGAGGTTTTGGGGTTGTGGTGTGAGATTTCGGAGTCAAGACTTAAGGTATTGGGGGACATGGGGTTTTGGGGGTGAGATTTGCGGTTCTACAATTGGGGTGGGAGGTTTTGGGTGTAAGATTTTGGGGTTAGGATGGGTGTTTCCAGGATTGCAATGTGCTATTTAGGAATGTAGACGTGTCTGACTTTCGAAGAAATTTAAATTTTGTAATACTGTCTAGAATTAGAAAATTTTGATGTGTGTTTTGTGATGAGCATAAATTGGGTGCGGAGTAGGAAATTGGCTTGGGATGAGCAAGATTTTTAAAGGGTTCGATGTCATTGAAAGAATGATGCGTGCTTTAAATAAGTTGGATGATTGGAGCTTTTTGAATCAGGAAAATAGTGATTCGAGTTTATGACATTTCAGGAAAAGTTGCGTTACTAAATTAAGACCCATAACGTCCGTTCTGAATTTGAAAGAAACTGAAGTACCCTTATTAAATGAGAATAAGAACACGTATTTAGAAAACTTGTGAAAACATGTGTGAAAAAGAAGAAAATATTCATACAAATCAAATTAAACAAAACCTTTAAATACAGTAAATTTATTAAAGCACAAACATATAAAAGCGTGATTTCGCCCCACCACTTCCAAAAAAAAACCCTCAATAAACCAATGTAACAGAGTTTGAAGCATATGGATATACAGGGATTTTGATAAGGGAAACTAGGCCGTATTTACAGGGAATATGGTGTATATTGTAATAATCACCGCCACTATATGTGAATTACCAGCGTGGATACCACACCTCGTGTCCAAAGCCCGTGCAAACGTAAGCCCAAGAAACTCCACGATCATAATATGAAAATAAACATTATTATGTACTTGCAACATTCTAACAGTTTTTGTGTTGAAATTATTAAACTGATTTCAGTAGTTCATTTAAAAAAATCTTTGCGTTGTCATTAAGGTCGATATGTCTGAAGCTTACCTTAACTTTGGACTACGTGTGTCCCTTTCTTTTACTAAAAAAGGTTTGAGACAAACATAGTTCTCAGCCAAGTTTGCTTTAGAAATCTTTTCCTAACTGTCAAGTTCTCATACGCATTTTTAGCTACAGACCCTCTACCATGAGATCTTAAAGTAACATTGTTTACGCTGTGTAACAGTGACAGCGCTATATCATTCATATAGCGCTATCCCTGTCACACAGCGAGAACAATATCACAATAAGACCTAATGGTACGGGAGCAGATCAGTTGCTTTTAAAATGTAGACAGTCTACAATTTTGCTGTTCTATCTTTCTCATTCAGTAAGTAACCAGAGAGAGATAGAACGGCAAAATAACAAGCTGTCAAGTAATGGCTGATGAGCTGTGACACAATTTGTTGTCATAGTTGAGTTCGAGAAAGCTCTTAAAAATGCATTTTAAAACTCAGTCACGTCACTTCAATCACGTCTTAAGTCACGCAAGGTTTTAAGATTTTGTTACATCAATTAGTAACATGCAATATCACAAAAACTATTAGAAGATGTTGATTTAAAATGATTTATGTTGGTATTGCACTCAAATCACACACAGATGGCTCCACCGTAGCTTTCATCGAGCCAATCACTAGCTTCGGTTTTACCAGTTACACTATATTCAAGTTTCAAGCTAAAATGATCGTTATACACATTGCATTTAATGTTAGTGTTGTGAAAACATTACTTTGATGATATATTATATGCCAATATTTATACAGCATGAATTTTGTTAGTTTTTAGTGACGACAATGTTACATATAATTATATTTTTGTAAACGCCAATGAAGTGCAATAATATACTGAACACAATGCGTTATAAAATTGTGATTATTCTTTTGTTGTTTACCTGCCACGGCTGAAACAGATTATGTTTATGAATGAAACACGGTTATAGGGTTAGTTTATTATCATGAATAAAGTCTAAGATGTATGTGAAATTATTTTATGCGTTATATAATATATTTATCTGTAGACTAGCATACTTTGCGAGATACCTAAATGCAATTCATAAAATACATTTCGCATACATTTTAGACTACCATAAATATAAATATACGTAATTGGTAAGATACTATAAGAATATTGAAAATTTGTATGAATTTTTCGGGATTAATATGAAAAAGCAGTTTACAATTTATCAACTCAATTAAGTTGTCTTTTCCTCAATAGATCAACGATCCAATTTCTTTACACAACTTTTTACACTGGCATCAGTTGTAAAATTAAAAACACACAAACAAAAAAAAAAATAACACACTGCCCCGCCCCGAAAAGCAAAAAAAAAACCTTATAAAATATAGACATAACACAATACTGACCTGTAAAAGTGCCGGACCCATAACGGGAACTAAAAAGCCCTGGTACAGAAGATCTAGAAGGTGTTTCTTTATCGATGGATGTGCTACCTGTGAAGCGTATAAATAGGTTATTACCGAACTGTTTATTATAAACGCACACTTTCCGTCTTTAAATCATTTAATATGATATATGTGTATTATATGTAGGTAAACTATATTAAATATGTTAATGAAGGTATATTATATAAGTATTCATTTTTACCTATCTATGTATTATATCTATTATTTTATGTATCTATACTATAATAGCCTATGTATTACTAATCTAACATTATTTATGTATTACAATCTATTCTGTTATTAACACTAGATTACCTAAGCTCTCACTACCATAGACCGCGGGCCTGGAGATCCGTCACACAGAAGCAATTCTAGTATGGACTCCAGACTCTCACATAAAATTGTAAACTTCAAATGTGACCTATTAAGGTATACAATGTTTTCTGTATAAACCTATGTGAAGAGTAAATATATTGATTGATTGATTAATCTTTTAACCGCCGAAAGATTAATTTCGTTTTCATGATTTTGAATTCTACTCTGATACTCATAAAATTCAAAATCACTTGTCTAATGTATCTGATTTATAAGACTTTGGCGGTGAAAAGGTTAAGGGGACAAAGGTTTATCAAAAATCAAAATCAAGATTTAATTCTAAAGTACGATATGACGATACAGTTAACATTGCTGTGCCCTACAGGGTCCATGATTGTACCTCAACTATATTCAAGATCTTATACATTGTGGAATGGCAATAATTTGAGTACATAGTACACATCAAAGAACCTACATACCAACACAATATTTAAGTCAATGCTTTTGTGGGAATTGGAGGGACGATCTGGACCGATAGGGGGAGGCCTTTGTCTTTGAGCAGTGGTACACAAAGGAGACTAAGTATAAATAGTTGTGTGGTTTTACAAAACCACGGTAAAAGTGGAAACTTTTTTTTCAGATTTCAGACACTACACGTTCAGCTGCTGTGAACTATAGACGCCGCCATATTGGCCTTGGCTGCTCTGATGAGCGCCTTTCACTTTAGTGGTCGAAGGCGAAGGCTTATTTAGATTTTTTAATTTGTCTTACTTATTTGAGCTATAATAAGTCCCTACTCTACTTAATTTCCTTGAAATTTCTTGTTAATGTACCTGGCATAGGCTTGTCTTGTACTACCGGCTTACCCCCTAGCTTCGCCACTATTTCACTTTATCCCTACTCCGCGGCCAACCGTCACGCGACATGACTTAGAAAGTTTCACTTAAAAAATACTTTTGACACCGACTTTCCCCTACGTTGTGGTTCGGGGGAAATCAAATAAATAAAAAAGTACTGTGGGTTCTTAAGCCTAACCTTTTTTTCATCGTGAGGAAATCCCTTATGAATACATGGCCGCTAACGGGGACAGCAGCGGGGTTATGTGGGACTCGTGACCACTAAAACCCCACGGCGACCACTCTTGCGTTATAGCCCCCGGAACAGTCTGAGCTACTACATTCAAGGGTGGCCCCAGTCCCCTTGCGGAACATATCCAGGATGGGGGATAATCGACGCACCCTCTACCTGGGGTTGGGCATCGTCATCATCATCATCTCATATTTGACATCTGCTGGACATAGGCCTCTCCGATTGTACGCCACTGTGATCTGTTTTCGGCTGGTTGGACAGCCGGGATAAAATACTAGGCAGAAGAACCAGGAAACTGACCTGAGCGACGGCGTTGCAAAACTCCAAGGAGTCAACGAATAGCATCAGCTTGTGTACATTATTCACGTCGTCCGGAGTCAACTTGTACACTTTGTCCTGCAGGCGATTCGGTAGCAGGGAGTATAAACCGCTAAGACCTGCAGACAGTATGGTATTTTCAATAGCGTTCATTTAGCAGATTTTGTTTCAACATTGTGACATTCATCCACATTTCCACCGCTAGGTGGCGCATCGTCGCTGTGTTGTTGTAAAAAAATATTTAAAAAATGTTTATTTACATAGCGGATTCGGCTAGGCTATCAAATGCGTGAGTGAATACATTCTCCTGTACAAAAATCAATGATTGCAAGATGGAACGTTATCGCTTAGAGCTATTTCTTTCAGGTAACCTAATATGATTAGGGAACCTAACATGGGTAAGGACTCATTTAAGGGGAAACGGGGCGTTGCGCGGAACATCGTGCGGGGCGAGTTGCGGCGCGTCACGCGTTTTTACGTATTAGGACACGCGAGAGTCGGGGTGACAAGCGACGTTGTTCAACGCTTCATGATCAAACATAGACCTATGTTCGAATCCTACAAGGAGACACCACGTGGTGCGCGATGGGTTTTGTGGTGCGGTAAGTGTTGCGTGGCTTTTTATCAGGCTCCTTGAACATTTGGTGGCGCAATGTGGCCTAAAATGGTATGTATATAATACTGACCTGTAGCGAGCACAGGACACGTGTTGCTGTCCCTAAGCATATAGGTAGCAAGGGCTTCGTTCATGGCGGACATCTTGGCGCAAAGCAGCAGAGCGTCCCGCGCTGTAGACCCGGTCCTAGCCTCACGATGTACGCTCGATAGAAGTAGGCGTACTATTATGAACCTGTAATAAATTGAGAATAGGCATTTTTGACGCTGATTTGACACATTTCTGTCAGTACTGTCAGTTTTTGTAGAATTATTGTGATATTAAACTTTTGACCGGCGGCGTTGGGTTAATACTGTTTTAATATTTTTGTATTCTATTCCGAATACCATAGAACTCTAAATCACTGTTACCATTTTTCATATATCAAAGACAATGGCATTTAAAAGGTTAATGACATCGGACAACTTTTGGAAAATTAGTCATCAGTGTTGTGTGCCGAAATAGTGACTCTTTGACGGTAGTTGCGGAGTCGTATCAAACCAGTGAACGTCGCAGCCGCCGCACTCCAATCCACTCGTGACCACGACGCATGCAATTGCGTCGAAACGTCGAGTAAAATAACAAAGGTAAGCTCGAGCTTGTCTTTGATTATATTCGCGCCTATATACCCGGTGGACAATATTAAGTTATAATGAAACAAAATTATTTGGACACACACAGTTATGTTCTATTTATGATTTAGGTAGGGGCAAATACTTACTCAGAGATTGAACCTTCCTGTGTGTGAGTGGTGAGAAAGAACAGGTCTATGAACTTCATGTTCTGCATCAGGGACACACACAGCTGATTCAATACCGTCACGAGTTGAGCTGCAAGAAAGTATTAATACTAAATTTTCATAGAAATGAATGAATGCATTTTTATTCTGCATTTTTAAAGTTAGTTTGTTTTTTTTCTCAAAAGATGGCGTCTATATCGCTTATCAATCAAACACTCTTTGACCGAAACTTCTGGCAACAACTTCAAACAATATTGAATGAAATGTCACCGTCGTATTTAGCTGTAACAGTGTGATTGACAATCGACACAGAAACTAGTAGTGACCTATGTCATAAAGGACAATTTGTATAAAAATTCCTCGTTGTGTTTTTGTGGAAGAGACAAACGATGTTCAAGTGACGATTCAGTTGAAAGTTTTAGTTATATAACCAACTGCGCTGACGTGGGCTGAAAGAAATTGTTGACCGGGCCTCGCATTCTAGCTCACATACAAACGGTCAGGATACGTCGCAAGATATCTTCCTCTTATTGTAGCAGGGAGTGACCTCTGTGCCGTCGTGACGCCGTTATTCCAGTTCCCCCTCTCGGATTCATCCTCGAAGGCTACCATGGCCATGGCAATGTTGTGTGTATCCTGCTTTGAAATTGCTACTTCAGCTTTTGAATAAATATAACGATGCGTATCCATTATAACATTTTGGAATGATATCAAAATTATTCTAAAGCCTAACCAGTACTAGTAGGTATGCAATGATACCAGATGATCCTTCCAATAAACGACGAAAAGGATATCTGTACGATACAAAAGTGATTATTGGGCTATAGAGGTTCACCTACTAATGTCCACTTACTTACTATTTATCCAAATAAACCCCAAGTCCGTTTAAAAGTAATGCAGTAAAACAAATTCTGAGAATTATTAATATGACAGACATTATGAAGTACTTACTTTCTACATTAGGAGGTGGGAGTTCGTTCCTAAAACTGCTTAGAAGCTTCAGCAAAGGCCTGAGAAATGGTTCCGCGGCTAACACCTTAAATTGAAAAAAAAAAAATGTGTTGTCAGGAATAAAAAATACAAAAAAAATCTTAAAAAAAAAAGAGTTTAAGAACCTGAGAGCTGTAGTGTCCGATGAGATTCCCATAAAGTTTCAGTTGTTCGAAGCGCACTGCGTTCTCGTATCTGTAACAAAATATACGAACTTGTGAGCCGTGTGGTGACGGCGAATAGAATACATGTGTCACCACCCCAGCCCAACTTTTCCCGTCATGGGGGTCGTAAGAGACGACCGAGGGAGCTCTCCCGAGGACGGGCAGCAGCGCTCTCTGTGAGTTAAACCACAACACCACTGCGATCGCAACCCCGCCTGCCAAGCGTGGCGATTACTGGCATTTCACCCCAAATGACGGATCTCATTGGGGGAGGCCCTCGTCCAGCAGTGGACGTTATGTGGCTGATGATGGAACTCTAGAAAGTCACTCAGTCTAAGATACCAAACAACTTCCCTCAAGGAGCCCTCATCGTCCGCAACATCATCAGCCCATACTTGTCCACTGCTGGACATAGGCCTCTCCAATTGCAAATCCAATGCACCTTATATGCATTTTAGTTTAGCAAATTGACAAACATCAGTTTCCATTGGATATATTACGCCTACTAACGTCTGAGGTGTTAATTCACGAATAACGAACGCTGTTGTCAAGCGTTCGGTCTTTTGGGTTTACGTTAAATATTTGCATTAGCGAGTATTCGTCGTTTCTAAGCAGTAGCTGCAGCACTGACCGCGTATTTCCACCGTCACCACCAACGGAACGTCACCGAGAACGATAACGTGAGTGTGCTACGGTGTTGCTTAACCTAATACCCCCATCGCGTTTTTACAATAGGACAACCAGGAGAACGGCAAAACGTCATCCATACCAGGTGGATTTGCCATTCACGCGAACCAAACGGTTTGCGTCCACTTTCATAGTGCGTACCGCCAGGATGTGGAACGACTTGCCGGAGTCTGTGTTTCCTGAGCAGTATAGTTTGAAGGTCTTCAAGTCGCGGGTGAATAGGAACCTACAGAACAAGTGTGCTTCATCGTAGACCACATCGCTGCTTAACATCAGGCAGGATGGTGGTCAAACGCTTGTTCATAGTGATTAAAAAAAAAAAAGATATGACGGCATCGATTTTAGCTGCGACCAGCGGGAATCGGCGACCGATTTCGCGGCAATATACTTGTTCATCGATCGATTATGTTAATTTCTTTTATTGTTGGAAAGGAGATATGCCAAGGATGTTTTTAGGTCCACCGCATGGACAAACGATCGCCGTAACGTCAACTTGATCTCGGCCTGAAATAACCCATTCTTCTCGGTAACCTCCCGGTAAACGTGTTTTAGATACACACATCAAATGTGTCTAGGGATCTAGTACCTTTTTATGTTTGTTACCTCAGAACTTTCGCCTGGGTGAACCGATTTGGATGTTTTTTTTTTAATTTGAAAGCTGGCGCTTCCTATTAGGTCCCATACATATAAATTTGGTTCAGTTCCGACAATGGCATCCACGAGAAAACCACATATATGTCAAAATTTACTGGTCGAAGTCGGTTCTTTTTTCTTTAAGTTATATTGGTTTGAGATTTTCCTCTATTATCCATACATGATACGAAGTGTCAAATTGTTGGTCAAATGAGATACTGTAGGCAACGAAACATTGGTCTTTATTCCAGTGTCAGTTTGAGTCAATAACTGAACTAACCCGAACGACATCGCGAGGCAATAACAGGATAAGGAATAGTGTGATAAGAGAAATTTGCGGTTAGAAAGATGTAGTGACTAAGATTGAAAAGGGCATGCTTCCGTGGTTTGGGCATATGGAGAGAATGGATGAAAGTCGATTGACGAAAGAGATTTATATGGGTGATGTATTGGGCCGGGCGAGTAGAGGTCGCCCCAGAAGGACATACATTGACAAGATTGGCGGAAGGTGGCGTGAAAAGTACTCGAAACCGGAGGTCATGTATGAAAAGTTGTATGAATGTAGATGAAGCGAAAAAGGTTATCTCATGGAGACCGCGTCTCGGCAAACGGAGTGTAGGACGCCCTCAGGAAAGGTGGACTGATGATATACGCAAGATGGCTGGCAGTGGCGATCACAGTGGCGTGCAATTGGAGAGGCCTATGTCCAGCAGTGGACAAGTATGGGCTGATGATGATGAAAAGGGTTATGTCAGGACCGTGACAAATGGAGATCTGTAGTCTCTATCTCCCCCTCTAGGAGCAAGGCGTGAAGTGTATGTATGTACATCGGGGGGCATCCACTAGTGCAGTATAAATGTGTAGCTAATTTACACGTACCGCCAACGCCACGGTTATACAATAATAACAATATAAAGTGGACACTTCATTTCCAGTGATATCTTATCGGCCGATTTCATAAAGCAATTTATTGTTATCAATCCAACATAAACCTGAATAATATCAAAAAGCAAATATTCATAAGTGATTAGATTCAATTATAATGGCGTGTGAACTGAAAACCTATAAAAAGGTTTTATTTTTACAATTATAATAATCTATTGAGGTCAAATAAAGTTAGCGAAACATTAAGTGTACCTATTAGTGCCGAAGCTAGTAGTGAAAAATAGGCAGTAGCGAAGTAAGCCGGTAGTGAAAAATAGGCACTTAACCAATGCTTATTTAGATTTTTTATTTGTGTTGCTTATTTGAGCTATAATAAGTCCCTACGCTACTTAATTTCCTTGAAAATATTTGTTAATGTGCCTGGCATAGGCTTGTCTTGTACTACCGGCTTACCCCCTAGCTTCGCCACTAGTACCTACTTACTTCTACAAATTAATACTAGTGGACCTGGTAAACGTCGTTTTGCCAACATACATTATGCGATTATATATGTATATGTATTATACATATAAAACCTCCGTCAGAATCACTCTATCTATTAAAGAAAACCGCATCAAAATATATTGCGTAGTTTTAAAGATCTAAGCATACATTGGGACAGACAGCGGAAGGCGACTTTGTTTTATACTATGTACTAGCTTTCCGCCCGCGGCTTCGCCCGCTTGGACTTCGGTTATATTGCGGTATAAAGGAATATTTTTGTTTTCCCTTGGGAATATCATTTTTTCCGGGATGAAAAGTACCCTATTATTTAACCCGGAACCCCCTAAATATATATACGTCTGCAAAATTTAAAAGCAATCGATTCAGTAGTTAAAGCGTGAAAGCGGAACAAACAAACTCACTTTCCCATTTATAATATTAGTAAGATTCATTAACCTTTTGACCGAAAACAGATCACAGTGGCGTGCAATTGGAAGTGGCCTATCTATGTCAAGCAGTTTACAAATATGGGCTGACAATGATGAAACTTTTAGCCGCCATTGTCTTATACATATATCAGACAAATCAAAACAGCAATTTTAAATTCTATGGTATAGTTCATGCATTTCATGAATGCGCGCGGGCCTTAGACGTGTGAGTCGTATATGGACACGCTAGTTGACAGTTCAAACGAACAAAACTGCCACACACACATCTAAGGCCCGCGCGCATTCATGAAATGCATGAACTATATAACCAGAGCAGAATTCAAAATCACGAAGACGAAATGTATCATTCGGAGTTTAAAAGGTTAACATTTTATGTTTTTCTTTGCTTGAATATCTTCCAAAAAGAACTGGACGGATTTTAAAACAAAACAAAAAGGTACCTATTATTGGGAAGATACTGAGATATAGATATAAGATATGGGACACTATAATAAGATGTCAATTTCCATATTTTTAACATTCGCATTCCATTAAAAAAACTTAAAATTCGCGGATGAAAACACACACACACACACACACACTTCACGCCTTTTAATCCCAAAGCGGGGTAGGCAGAGGCACTTGCCTTGCAAGTGCCCACGGTTCACCATGCATATTTAACTTAACGTGACAGGGGGTGAGCCCATTGGCATTATAGGATTCACACACCTTGTGGTGTGCGGGTTTCATCACTGTGTTGTCCTTCACCGTACGAGCGTTGCATTGCTTACATAGGCTCTGAAAAAGAGGCTCATTGGTACACGTCCAGTATCCGGACTCGAACCCGCGACCTCTCGGTTGCAAGTCAAATATCCGACCAACTGGACCTCATACGCTCCAGTCCGACCAACTAGACCACAGACGCTCCATCTATGTGAATATTAATACAATTACGAGAATCGCTCTGAAATCATACCACAAGTGTGCCTTTATAATTGTTGCATGTTTATCGCTGGCCTTTTATCGTAAATGTTGTAAGTGGGTCATCATCCAATTAACTCTTATTGTTATTACTTATAAAGCCATTATCTTCATTCATTAAACATCAATACATAGGTAGTAAAACAAGTCGTCTCCCGCTATCTCTCTCTAAAACTACGCAACGGATTTTCATGCGGTTTTCTTTAGTAAATAAAGTGATTCTCAAGTAAGGTTTATTTATATAATACATGTTTATAATATTTTTTTTGGGACTTTTTCAGAGCCTATGTACGCAACGCAACGCTCGTACGGTAAAGGACAACATCGTGATGAAACCCGCACACCACAAGGTGTGTGAACCCTATAATGCCAATGGGCTCACCCCCTGTCACGATGAGTTAAATATGCATGGTGAACCGTGGGCACTTGCAAGGCAAGTGCCTCTGCCTACCCCGCTCTGCCTTTTTACCTTGCCTTACCCTGTATTTATTTTTAATTTTTATTTTATTTGGATTCACAAACAACAATACAACTGAATAAAACTGAGAAAAACTATAAAATAAATAACAATTTGAGTATACGTATTGTCAACTTCATGAACCGCTAATCACATTAACTGTTTCAAATTATATATTAAAACAAAACCGGCGAGAATTTAAGGCAGGAACAGGATTTAGGCAAAGATAAAACAGTAACTAATAAACGTACACATATAACATATGTGTCCCATTGGTACACGTCCAGTAGCCGGACTCGGACCCGCGACCTCCCGATTTCGAGTCAAGTATCCGACCAACTGGACCGCAGACGCTGAAAAAAATAAATAATTAAATAATACTCACTTTCCAGTAACAATAGTCCATTCGTAGAGCTTGTCCAGTATGTTCTCGCTGAGCAAGTACTCAAGGCATTCAGCGGGGTTCGTGACAGAGTGTATCTCTCTCGCTCGCGCTTCCAACACTAGTAACGTCGACAGCTGCTCCAAATGATTCACCACACCCAGCACGTCGTCGTGAAGATGTCGAGGCTGAAAACACAATGAAATTATATAACCATATTTGATGGTCCCAATTAAAAATGTCGGTAGTGCAATTTTAGGAATATGTAATAGTGTACTTTTCTACACCGTTAGATTGGCGATATTAAGATCTATAAACTTATACGTATAATATATCACGTAAAGGTACCAAAGACTATAAGCTGTTGTAAATTTGAAGTATGTACCACAAGTAGTTTAGTTTTAATATCCAAAACTATCTTCTCTCCTGAACATGTTCAGTTTTGTAGATCCGACTTTCTTTATAGGGACCATCAAATTGTTTAATGCTTCATGTTGGTTTTACAAAAGGTCTTAAAATAAACATAAGTATCCAAAACGTGAACCCTGTTAGCGCTCTGGAGCAATATAGTATTATTTGTTAAGGTTCCTGAAGGAATTGGAGTGGTTGGAGTAATGGCAACCAAACCATGCACAATAGGTGCTTTGGACTGGGAATGGATGTATCAACTACATCAACATCAAGTATTTATTTATGACCGTTCCAGAATCTTCAAACATGGGTATCATCATCATCATGTCTCATGTGTATGATATGAGGTTATCACTATACCAGAGCATAAAGCGGTGACAGCCAAGCTGCAGAGTTCCTGAAGAAATGGGTAAAAAGTTCCCACAGAAGCAGATGCATTGCCAACATATTTGCCAGCATGGCATCCATAATCTCCAATAATATACACTTCACTTCACACCTTTTAATCACAAAGCAGGTAGGCAGTGGTACTTGCTAGCAAATGCCTAAGATTTACCAAGCGTATTTACCCCAATGTGACGGTGGGTGAGCCCATCATCATTATAAGGTTCACTGCACACCTTGTGGTGATGCAGGTTTCATCACAATGTTGTCCTTCACTGTACAAGTGGTGCATTGCGTACACAAAAAGAGTCTCTGGGCTACACGTCCAATAGCTAGAAGTGTCTTCAATAATAACAATAATAAAATGGAATTGATTACTTCATCCACAAAAATGTTATTTGGATGTAAAAAAAAAATCGACTTTGAACTGGAAATAGGTCCTATCTGATTTTAAAAGTTCATGCAATTTTAAAACAAAAAGTACTATCTGACATAATCATAGAAATCAAACTCGTATGAAACTAACTGTTCAGATGGGATGTATTGTCATATTCATATTCATATCATTTATTGCACTCATGTTGAAAGTAAGATGTTACATAGTAAAAGTATCAAACATGAACTCTGTTAGGGCATAGCAAACATTTTTTACTTACATACTAGGAAATAAAATTTATGAACAATAACAACAAGTATTTAGTCTACATTATTAACCTATTATCAGTTCATAGTCGAAATATAATTTAGCGAATGGACAACAAAGACTTACGTTACATCTCCCAAATAAGTTCAACATAATATCTAAATAATTAAACATATTAACAAAATGATATTGAGTTGAGAACATACATCAGCAAAATTCTTATTGTCAAATATTTTGTTCATTTGTAACTGTACTGACAGACCACTTGCAGTCCCCATTTTGGACATTTCAGCAAAATGACTCCACTGTAGATGGTATCTTCCGAGCGTAACCGTGTTCTCTTCGAGAACATGTATAAACTGACAGGAAATCACAAGTAAAATACACAAACTGCCATTGCAACCATTGTTTTGACATTGTTATATTAATCAATAAATAACAAATAGTTAGGTATTTCATGTGAGTCATCAAATACAATAGGGAAAACACTGAAGTGAATCAGATAATATAAATTACTAGTGGACCCGACAGATGTTGTTCTGTCAGAACTATTAATATAAATATAAAATAAGTATAACCTCCAGGGTGGCCTCATCCAGGAGTGGATGTCACTTTTTAAAATTTTCTCTACGTACAAACCTTCTCTGGACTTCTATGAACAATTCAAGACCAAAATTAGACAAATTGGTATTATAATTAAAGGCATTGTTGAGTTCTAACATTACAACAAACAGTGGCATTGATTTTTATAATATAGATTAACATCTCATAGACATAACAGTAGTATTTGGACTAAACCTATAAAGTCTGTTAAACTAGTATCCCTGTATTTGCAACACAATTAAACTGATTGCCTAGAATTGAGTTGAATGTTGGGCCTTTTCACTGCCAATGTCTTATACATCAAATGACACACTAGACAAAATATGATTTATTGAAGTTTATTATTATATATTTATGATTATTACAGCAGAATTCAAAATCATAAGTACTCAAAACACCTAATGAAGGTCTCAAAAGCATGTCAAATGTTTGCTAAAATTAAGTTCATAAGACAAACTTATGTTCTCATATGTACATCCACATCTTAACTTTTTAAGAAGTAAATTAAATTATAAAATATATAAAATTATAACTTATAGTGATATTATTATAGCATACTAAATATACTCTGGTGATATTACCAACAGTTTATAATATGCTCATTGGGAAATCTATATTATTGTAAAGTTTCATTGAAATCTGTTCAGTACTTTTTGCATGAAAGAGTTACAAATATTGATCCAAACTTTTGTGCTTGCAATGTTAGTAGTTATTTTATACTAACCTGTGACTTCTGTATGATATCATTTGCTTGTTGCCAATGTTTGCAGAAGGAGCTGTAGCAGGCCTGGGGCTCATAGTCATGCCTTGGGTCTAGTGTCTTTGACAGCTGTCGGGCAAAAGCCATGGACGGGTTCCTTAGCCAACTCATTATGGCAAAGTCCTGGTACTGGACCTCCTGTAATGATATACATATTTGTACTGTGCCATTGGATTTAAAGTTACTTAGTTTAAATAAGTATTTGAACCCATTTTTTCAAACAGGATTGGTTGTAAGTATAATAGTGAATTTGTATGTACAAACAGGGAAGTTTCCAGTAATTTACTTACACATACGATTCAGGAAGTATACTTAAACAGAAGTAGTTGAAGTTATCACATAAACTCAACCGCAAGTAACATAATACCATCACACACTTGGCTTATACGCATTATTGGAAATATAAGGAAATGTCATAGGTCACTTCAAGGTAAAAACCTACATCTCGACAATTCCAAACGAATTACAATAGAAATCAACAACAATGTTGTGAAGCACTTCAACTTCTCAGTTCCCAGTAGTACACAATAGAAAATTAGAAAGACACAAAAAATTCGTCAGAAGTGAAAAAATACAACACGAAGTTGGCGTGAAATGAAATGACATGAAATGCAATGCATGAATGAAATATTGAATGACGTCGACTCTCAATAACGTTCCGTTCTGAGCTGTTGTTCGACATACACGATATGAAATTTACTCAGTAATATTCGCATTGTCTACACATCGATTCTCAAAACATTGGTCAATGGTTTGTTTCATTTCCGATGTAGCCCTTATCTATTTATATTTATGCTTAAGTTTTTTTTCAAAAACATCTGCGTGTAACGAATAAGCATGTTGCATTGTGACGTTTTACTTTTACAATGATATTGAGCAAAGATGCCAAATTTGTTTAAGCTAAGTGAGCTAAAATCTGCGGCGTCAACATTAAAGCTTGTCTCCCAGAGGGATAAACACAGATTTTAGTTGTATTTAGCTGGGGGTCTGAGGCTCTTATTATTTTGACACAAATGTCAGGATAGTGTCAAATGGTATTGGCGCATTTTGTACATTTATTTACGTAACTAATTTATTTTTGATATTTTTATCTTTGGAGTTTTTATATTATCTCTATAAAAATGAAGTCATCGCGCCACAGACAGTCATCAACCTCATTGATGTATCCGGCATTGGGGGAGGTAGAAAATGAGTCTCTGCTGCCAGAGAAGGAGATTCCGAGGCTCTGCAAGATGTACTGCTGTCCGAATGAAGTGGCAGTTAGGAAGCAGTTTCTAGAGGGTGAGTTGACCTCACCATCAACCTATCGTCCACGCGGTCTCTACTCGAGAACCGTATATCCCAACGATCACCGGTTGTGCGGTTATTATAGCCGGTTGCCACTTGTGCTTTTGCTAATCCGATGAGCTATGACGGTGACTTAGGTTCTCTTAATTAGGTTAGATATCCTACAGAACTCAGACCCTTACTGCCTCTCGACGTACCTACAGTAATTCAATTCACGTCGTCACGTACGCGCGTCCTACCATCGAAGTCCGAACTTAGCATCTAGTTTTCCCGCTCTTAGCCATGCGGGATAGTAGAGAGAGCGATATGGTTTGGTTACATGTCGACGAGAATCTTACTACTGGACAATTCCTGGAGACAAGTCTACGGTTTTGTTCCAACAGTACCAATGGAAGAGCACAACGTCTAGGAGTACAAAATTGAGAGTTTGTACTTTACTAAGCTGCATTAGTTACTTGCGCCTAACGCTGCGTTAATGCAAAGATACATGTAAGGTCATTGCTTTGTAGGTCTTTTATGATTGCGGTAAATTCAGAGAGTTGGAATTAGATGTACGGAGAGGTGAGGTGAGATGAGGAAAGGTGAGATGAGCTGCAGAGAGCAAAGGTGCTAAGAGTAGAAATAAGGTGTATATTATCTGATAATAATATATCTAAATCAGTATAGGAAGATATACTGCGTGTATAAGGATCCCGAGCAAAATGGTCTCTGAAACGTTGTTGGGCTCATCAATATGGACTTTGACTATGGCGACAATGCGAGGAAACGTATTTTTTTTGCCTTGGTAGATTTTGTATGGGGATTGAAACATTTGTTTTCTTTTTCCCACATTATCTCCACAGTAAGAGTTATTCATATTGATCAGCCCAACAACGTCTCTAAGACCGGGATCCGTTTACGCTCTGCATTATTCTTATTATCGGGATCCTGATGGCTACGCTGCTACTCATCGGGACCTTTTCTGTAATCATCTCTGATTCGTGGTTGCAGCATGAACATTTTCTAATGGCTACGCGTTAGGTAGTACCTTTCAATGTGGATCCACACACAGTGAGATATGGGTTCCAACCTAGTTATCAATGATACCCATATATCTGGCTAGCCCTTACGAGACTTATTTGAATAATAAAATATAACAGACATAACCAGTAGTTTACTAATTGTACGTACTTATGTAATCTCCTTTGCAGCTAGCATAGGTAAATTGGAAAGAATCACGTTTTAATAGCACCTAGCGTTTATTGGAAATAATCAATCATATGTTTTGATTTTTACTTTAGTTCTGTTTGTTTCTATTACAGCGCCTTACTTTTTATGAATGGCAAAAAAATATGGTGTAAGTATTATAGGATATTTTCTAATAAAGTAGGTTAATCAGTTAGGTAACTAATTGTTACAGAACGATCTCGAAGGTCAAAGAACATCACAGCAAAGAGTTCAGTAACTATACCACTACTTAGCAGTGTCAACAAAATAGAACCCAGGAGGATAACTTTGGATGACTCGACCGAGTTAGCTGAAGGTACCATCTTAATGTTTGTCTTATACGACCAATACAACAAACTAAAGGAAATCTTGTTTTCAAACTCCGCAATGCCTCGCGTACTTATTCAGACCGTATGTCTCCTGATACCAAGATTCGAGACGCTGTCGAAAATAACAATGAAAAACTGTCGCCTCAACCAATACACGTTTTACGAAATCGCCAAAATTTTGGACGTGTCACACATAACGGAAATCAGTGTTAACGACTGTAGTCTACTTAACGCTAACTTTGCGTATATTCTTGAGAAACCCTCCAAGTTGGTGCATCTTTCATTGTGTAGATGTAACATTAGTGATAGTATTTGTGAAGTTATTGCTACGAAGCTAGCCTTCTCGTGTCCCGCCGAACGTAGTCTGTTGCTACTCGACCTGACGTCAAACCAAATCACGGACGTTGGTGCGAAATATTTGGCGGATACTTTACGATCTAATAGACATTTGAGGTATTTGAACTTGTCTGGAAATTACATCACTGATGAGGGCGCCACTCATATCCTCGATAAACTTACTGAATTTCCACTTACGAGCGATGAGATCATTAGCCGAAAGTGGGAATATATAGAGTATTGGAAGAAAAAGGAATCTCTTCGAGATCAGTTGACTAGAGAATTTGAGAACACTGAAGATGCAACGTCAAAAGTATCAGCCACATCAGTCTTCAAAAGGACTCCAGTCTCAGCAAAAAATAAAAGTGCAACAAAGAGGTCTAAAAAGCAAACCATTCAGGAGAAAGTAGAGTTGCTCCTGGGCCAAATTCTTGGACCTTTTATTCACCCGTTCAGTGAAGACCAAGTTAAAACCAAAGATGGTTACATTTACAGTACTGGTAACAATGTTTTGAGCATTTTAAATTTATCCTATAACACTCTTTCTTATCCTATTTTAAACAAAATAGCATCAGTAAAGACTTATCAGGAATCGCTGAAAAGTAATAACTTGACCAATATCAACGTTTACGGTAATCTATTACCTGTATTGCCTGAAGAAAGTATCTGTAATCTATCCAAATATAAGAAAACTACGAGGTTTTTGGGTTCAAGAAAATAGGTAGACTTCGTTTGATAAAGCTTTTATTTACAATAATTTTATTAGGGTGTTCTATTTTACAATTCGTCTCTGGTAACTTTTGTAAATGGTAACTTTGTGATTTATTTTTATACCATGAATATACGATCGATTTGTAACTTACTTAATAGTATTACTTAGCTAGTTTAAAGCTAGGAAGTTTCTTTACCTAACTACTAAGCTTATAAAGAAATGTTTTTATATGTACTTCCAATTCTGAGTAATTAACGTCTATGATTAGAATAAAGTATATAAAAACAGCATAATAAGCATTGTAGAGGCAACACCAACGTTATCGTTTGGCAACGCAGTACATATTTTAATACTAAGATCTATTTTGGCAAATAGTCATACGGCGCGGCGGCGGGCTTATAGCTAAAATTATTTTCTATAGTCTTGTGAATACTGGCAGGCTGCGATGATATTTAATTTTTCAGTTTCTCGGTGGTAGGTATTCCCTGTGTGGTTTTGGTGGGAACCCTGAATCGTTTTGCGACTGCCCTCCAGGTCGGCCGGATGAAAAGCTCGGACCATTTGGTCTGCCTGAAGGATATCCTTGGTTGCCATTACCGTTGGACTGCCTAGATAGGCCTCCATTGGGCGACGTAGGATACGAAGATGTCGGAGTTTGACCGCCGTTGTTGTCTGTATATCCATTGCCACTGGGGAATGTTGTAGGAGTCTGGGCGCCATATCCATTCTGAGATCCCGTCGGGGTAGAGCTGGTCGGATAAGATCCTTGGGCTGTAGTCTGGAAACCTGAAGGCACGGCACCGCCCGTGTACGACGGTCCTGAAGCACCGGTGTAGCCTGTTGTGCTGCCGGATCCAGAGTAACCCGGAGCTTGTACGCCAGTGGCGCTCGGGAAGTCTCCGCCTTGTCCGTTACCACTCGGGTACGATCCTCCCTGTGGCCCAGTGTACCCATTACCAGAACCAGCAGCGTTTTGGGAGTTGGAATAGTCATACAGATTGGCATTCAGGTCAAAAAGGCTGGGAGCTGAGTTGCAGTCAAACTGGTTCCACCAAACGCACACGAATACTTCCTGAGAGAAGATGGTGCCGTTGGGACAGAGAAAGTCGAATGTGCGGTTGTTGGCACACACGTGGAATACTTGACATCTTGTCTCTACATCAGCATAATATCCGGGGTAGGTCTGAGCATCACATCTGAAGGAGGTTTCAGGTATTTCAGAAAGAATTGGGTAGTCTCGGTCGGGCTCTCCGGGGATGGCAGAGAAGTCACCGCCCTCGTAAGCGCCGTTGTCATCGAAACCAGATTGACCTTGACCAGAAAATCCCGGGGACGACTGACTTCCTGTCTGTTGCGGATAGTTTTGACCTTGTAATCCGTTGTTCTGGCCTTGGTATCCAGTGTTTTGGCCTTGGAATCCAGGGTTCTGGCCTTGGAAACCAGTGTTCCCATTGTTCTGGCCCTGATATCCATTTCCGCTTGGCCCACTTCCTCCTTGCCCAAATCCTGAAGTTTCTGGATAGTTTTGCGCGGGGCCGGTCCCTTGGAATCCTTGGTTGGGGCCGGTGGGGTATCCTGAATTGCTAGTGGGGGTGTAATTTGGTGTGGGGCCTGCTCCTGTTGTCGGGTAGCCTTCATCTGCTGTTTGGCCGGGGAATGAGGGGAGTGTGGGCGAGGGGTAGCCATTGGTGCCTGCTCCGTTGTTGCCTGGTTTTCCTGGGGTGGTTGTGGCGCTAAAGGGCTTCCCGTTGCTGAATGGTTTGCCGGGCCGGTTGTAGTCGTAGCCGTTTTGTGCGACTGCCACACACAGGAGTGCTGTAACAAGGGATAGTTTTGCATAAACAATACGAAAAACAAAAGCAATGTCTGTACACAAGATACTTGACGTTGCGCAAGTACGTACGTCAATTTGTCACATTGTTTTCATATTCAATAGCTTTGGAGAACCGTTTGTTATGAGTAATTAGACAGATTTTAATCTCTGTGACAACGATCGTAGATTTACTTTATGGTCGTGGTGTTTGAAGAATTTGTTCCCTCAATGGAGTGAAACCTTTATTATGTCTTTTGGCGTAAGTAGTAGGCAGGCACCTACGTAATTTTAGACTCTACACTTGTAAAAATTAAGAAGCACCCACGGCTGAAATATTTGGTTCCAGAATTTATTTAACACGGGAGTAAAAAAATAGCGATTTGTCATTTGTGTGTGGAAGTGGGAAACGAAAGAAATCCAACTACTTTATTTTCAGTCCAGTTAATCCAATTACTTTTGCAGGAATATTGTTTTTAAAGAAAACTCCTCACTAGGTAATTCATGAAAAGAAACACAAAACGACCTAACTAAACATACAAACACAAAGTATAATGTGGTGTGTACCTACCTATCTAATCTTAATTCGCAAATCGCTACAAAACGGAATCGCAAAGATCTGTACAAAATGTGAGAAAAGTTTATCTTGCACAACACATTACGGAACACGGCTCGTTCCGTTGTTTCTGAATTAAACAAAAAATGTATGACTTGAGCCCCATTTCAGTGTACATTAGTTTAAAGCAGGGCTCAAGTTGTGGTTGACTTTGTATGAGGCAGATAACTGACCATGTCTATCTGCGAGATTAGTCCGTTTTCAGTAAAACAATTTACATCGTTATTGCCTTTACGAGACATTGTAATGACTCTTGTTTGCTTGTTGTTTTATAAGTGGTTGGAGGATACGTCTAGGTATCGTAATTGGGTCAAATAACGATAACTAAATCTATTATTAAAAAATGTAAGTATTGATGTTCGTTAGTCTCGCTAAAAGTGGAGAACGGCTAATTTTGGTCTTGAATTACACGAGGAAGTCAAGGGAAGGTTTAAAAGGTGTATTTCTTCCAATACACAAAGTACAAATCTTCCTACGGCAAAAGAAATAAAAAATATATAAAATAAATAAAAAATAGTCAAGTTTAATAAAATATACGTAAATACAGGACAAAAAAATAACAAGTGTTTAAACAAAAAAAAATATACCCAATCCCCCGCTTAATTTATCCCCACAACAAGTTCTTCTGCCTACCCCGCAATGGGAATAAAGGTGTATTTTTTTCATACAAAAATAGTCCTATTCTGGTCTACTGTATTTCTTCCGATGCACGCCGCAAAAGCCGCTTTAAGGTATTGTCAGCTAAGTTAAGAAATTACCTACATACTTTCTATCCCGAAATTAATTACATATTAAACGTACGTGAAACTTCCACTAGGTATGACATTACTAGTATTATTTTATCTGTGACATTGGTAAGTAAGTACAGTCGGCTACGTAAGTCCCTAGCTATTAGGTCTCGGGCCACTAGCTTACGCTGTTCAAAGGGCCCCCTGTCTCCCAGGACCACTCGTAATAGCCTCCGAGTGGTCACCGTCAGGTTTTAGTAGGTGCAAGTCCAATATAACTCCGCCATTGTCCCCGCCAGTATCGGAGTATCCATAACGGATTTCCCGACGATAAAAACTAAAGTTTGTAACCCTGATTCTTGGCCGACTGTACCTATGTAGCTGTCAAGTCTATTCAACAAGTAAGTAATTACTTAAGTACCTCTATCTTGCAAGTGCAATCAACAGTGTGAAGAAACAGTGCAGTTGGTAATTAACAAAGGTAATATGAGCCCATCCTTCTCGTCCATTTGTCGCGCGTGTGTATAAACTTGTGAAATTGTCTCGAAGGCAAACATCATACAGACCTAATTCTAAGAACTTTGAACAAGTGTGCCCCATTGTAGACCACATCGCAGTGGCGTGCACTGGCTTTTACGACAAGGTAGGCAGTAATCCCCAAGGATTTACACCTATGTATAGGTAACTTGTCTTGTATTTACTCACCCATGAAACACAGGACCTTCGTTAGCCTATGTCGTGAGTACAACAAAAAAAGCTCTAGCGATAACTCTATTAATTGGTCGGGTTACCAAAATACTAAGGTAGGCAGAGTATTTTTGCCTTTATGGTGTGCACGCCACTGCCACATCGCTGCTTAACATCAGACAGGATGGTGGTCAAACGCTTGTTCATAGTGAAATACAAAAACAGACCTCATTCACTCTACGATGATGGGTGATGTTGTCTTATCAATATGTAGTATAAAACAATATCGCCTCCCGCTATCTTTTCCTATTGTATGAAAATATAGCTAAAAATACGCAGCGGGGTTTGATGCGGTTTTTTTGCGGGGACGATTACTTTTGTTTTAAAGTCATAAATGACGTTCATCAAGCTTTGTGTTATGCTACTGCTCCCCTAGCACAGCTCCAAGAAATAAGTGACAAGACATATAACGCGCTGCGATTTGTTGAAACTTGCTGAGTCGCACAAAGCGTGACATAACAGCCAATTAGAGCGCGTATTTGTTCTATGTCATGTCTTTCTTGAGGCGCGTGCTAGGCCTGCTGTATATCTGTATGTTATATCACTTATAACGATGAAATAATTCATTTTTTACTTTGACTTATTTAAAAGATAGTGATTTTAGAGGAAGGTTTATATGTATAATACACACATCAAAAGTGTCTAGGGATTAAGAACATTATTAGCTCTAAAAATCTAATTTATTTAAAACTAATCTAATCTTCTGGATTTGTCTATTCCCCATGCCTGTATCAATGACTTATCACCACATTTTGAAGAAATTACGAATTAATTCAGTTTTTGTAAAATATATTCTTGATTGCAATCTTCTAAAATGTACTTGATCCCTAGACACAGGCATGGGGAATTAGGTAGGAGACCAAACCAGAAGATTAGATTTGATTTAAATAAATTAGTTTTTTTAGAGCTAAAAATGTTCTTGATCCCACTTTTGATGTGTCTAGCACAATCAAGAACTTTCACATAGAACATCGCCATAAATGTTTTCAATTAAGTAAGTAGAACATGGATTTATAGCTCATTCACTATTCGTTAATTATTAAGTCCTACTGCTAATTCAGTGAGAGTTAATTGCATGCGAAGATGCCATAAGAATCAGGGTGGTCTGGTTCAGATGTCAGGTTTTATTGGATTGAACGATGATCAGCGGGGCCAAATCTGCTAACACTCTCGTGCAGTTGCATCGATCGCAGTGCCCGTACCGTGTGAGGCCTTTAAGTAATATTATTTTATTTATCCCCCCCCCCCCCATCGCGTTTTTACAATACCCAAAACGTCATCCATACCAGGCGCTGCGATATCAGTGCAGCGAAAAAGGATGTACATTGCGTGTTTGGTTACTCTCATTACCCCGTGGTCCTTAGTAACTCAGTAATGCACATCATTTATCGCTAATACGCTAGAGCGATATAACTCCCGAGATTGTAGCAGAATTGGCCCCCAGTTAGAATGAACCGGAAACCAGTTTAGTAAACTAACAATTAAGATAAACTGTAGGCCATAAAATTTGCTGATTTCGTAGTTGATTTCAACAAAGTGGAAAATTGGGTTAATTTGAAAAAGGATTGTTATGTAAAAACTATCAGACATTATTCGAAGTTTTATTTCCCGCTATAGAGAGAAAATAGATCTATTAAGTAACTATACAGGGCGTCCCGAGCTTATGGGACATGAAGGAAGTACCTTAAATATCGTAGATAGTGAATTATGCTCAAAGAAGACTATGTTATTTTTTAAAGAATTCTGCATTCATAGATTTAAAAAAATATTTGTGTCCCTTCATGACTCATAAGTTTGTGGACGCCCTGTATAGTCTGTTCACTAATTCTACGAAACAATTGACATTTCATGGTATGTAGGTATCATCGTCAGCCCATACTTGTCCACTGCTGGACATAGGCCTCTCCAATTGCACGCCACTGTGATCTGATTTCGGCTTCTCGCATCCAGCTTCTGCCAGCCATCTTGCGTATATCATCAGTCCACCTTGCCTGAGGGTGTCCTACACTCCGTTTGCCGAGACGCAGTCACCTGATTATGTAGGTAAGGATAGTAGATTTTTCGAAAAAAATCATTAACTGAGTAGCAGATTATAATAGTCATTTAGTTTTAATTCGTTCATTTCATACGATTATGAAATTACATCTCTATCACAGAAAATCCGGCACCACTATTTCGCAAAGTAACAGATCGGGCTATCAATTCGTCGAATCAATAAAGTGGCGGTCTGTGATCTCTGCCTACCCCTCTGGGAAACGGGAATAACGTATAGTAGCATATATTATAGATTGTTTCATCTCTGTCGCATTTAACATGACTTTGTTCCTTATTTATGCATGTAGAGTCAAGGACTGCCAGAGCGTAACACTTCCGGTTTTTTTTTCAAAATGGTTGGGTGTACAATGTTTACAGCCATTAAAATAAACCGGACGTGTTACGCTTCGGCTGCCCTTGACTGTAGTAATGTTACAAGAAATAGGCCACACGCCTTTTCGGATTGTTCTTATCAAGTTTGCGTCGAAAAAAATCAAGCACCTACTTAGGTACTTCGTACATACTCCTTTTTGAGATCAAGGTACAGATTTTTTTATTAGCAATTGTTTACGTTTTTTCACAATGAGTTCAGACACTTTATCGACCTCATTTATCATGGGGATGTTATAAATTAACGTTAAAAAGACAATGCATTTTCGATTCTTTTGATTTGTAAGTACTTACACAGTTCGATTTCTAAATGAATTATTTCAAGTACACCTTAGGTATTGTTTTATATTGTCTGTGACCTTAGTCTAGTATAGTATGTTAGTAAGTTTATTATTTACTAGCTGACCCGCCAAACGTTGTTTTACCAATATACTGAACAAGTGTGCTCCATCGTAGACCACATCGCTGCTTAACATCAGGCAGGATGGTGGTCAAACGCTTGTTCATAGTGATTAAAAAAAATACATTATTAACAGTGTTTCCATGCTGTTAGGTATATGTATTTATTATATTATAAACATTCCTTTAAAATCACTATATCTGTTAAAGAATCAAACTCGGTTGCGTGGTTTTAATAATCCAAGCATATGTAGGGAATAAACTTTCTTTGATCTCTAGTTTCCTTTGTTTTTAAACTGTTCTCGGAAAAATTGGGGATAAAAAGCACTTTAAGATAAATTGAACTTTAAGATTACTTAATGCTTTTGACTAGACTTCGTTTTCTTTTTTTTTGTTTACGAGAATTTAGAGATAAAATAGAGCTTGTACCAACCGTGTGCAGTGTAGCTTTCAAACTGAGATTATTTTTCGGGGCCTGTTCGATGCAAACAAAGCACAATCAAAGCTTTCCTATAAAGTGTTTCTCTGCTATTATATGCATGTACTGTGCATATAAACCTTCCTCTAGAATCAATATATCTATTAAAAAAAAATCACTAAAATCCGTCGCGTAGTTTTGAAGATCTTAACATTTATAGGGACAGACGGCGTGAGGCGACTTTGTTTTATACTATGTATTGATTTATTAGTATAGACATGCAACTACGCGGGCCCTCTGTTAAATTGTTCACGTATAACATACAACATTAATGACACGTCAAGAATCTAGACAGAGCGGACACAATGACAAAATACCCACAAAACAGTTGCAAAATAGAGTTAAAAAATCTCACGAAGGATACGAATATGTGACTGAGTAGTTGAAGAGGACACGTCGACGTCACCATTTGCTCTTGAGCCCTCAACACCTTAAGACAGTTACACAGTAAGGGACATAAAAGTGTGTACATACAATTTTACGATTGTATTAAAACTTTTAAATGAAACAGTTTGTTTGTCCCACGACACTCTGAACCTCTGAGCTCTAATTGGCGGTTTAAAAAAAATATTAGCACTGATCCTACATGTTGATAAAGACACATTCTGAGAAATTTACTGCGTTTATGAAAAACCTTTGATAGTTCCGTTTAGGATAGGCTAGGCTGAAGGTGCTTCTGGGTTGTATAGTATTAGCTACTAGGAGCAAACAATTTAGAGTCAGTTCACTTGTTTGTTGTAGTACAGTGAAAACTGTAGAGGAGTAATCATGTGATATAAAGGTGACTAAAGACGAGCGAGTTTTGCCGTGCTGCTAATCGATTCTTCGATTTTAGTATTCGACGACGCAGGTCACTAAAGCTGCAAGACCCAAAGTAGAATTGCATCCGATTTTTGGGTAGAACCCGTGATTCACCTCGCTGTATCACCTGGATGAAGCACGGGGTATGCACTGGTCTCGTGTTTCCCCCTAGGTGTGTGTAATAGAACGATATGTATTAAAAATATTTTTAAAATAAAATGTTTTACTCCAATACTTCATTACACCGTTGTACTTTCTTTACTTGTACTGTACATACACCAGTACATACACAACAGTACATACACCAGTGGCGTGCACTGGCTTTTACGACAAGGTAGGCAGTAATTCCCAAGGATTGACACCTACGTATAAGTAACTTGTCTTAACGAAATATAGGTACCTACCTACCTATCTACTCACCCACAAAACGCAGGGCCTCCGTTAGCCTATGTCGTGAGTACAACAAAAAAAAGATCTAGCAGTAATTCTACATATTATTAGGTCGGGAAGCCAAAATGCTAAGGTAGGCAGTGTCTTTTTGCCTCTATGCTGTGCACGCCACTGACATACACCGTGCTTCACCCAGGTGAAACAACGAGGTAAAGCCCGTGCTTTACCTCGTTGCCCGGCCCGTGCCCGTAGCCCGATTTTTGCGGTTGGGCCACGGGCCCCATGCGACTGGTGACTAAGGTTCACCGTATAAACAATCAGTTGCAGACGATTCCATATCGCATGAGGGTGTATTCTAATACTACACCCATTCAGCTCAACATTTTTGGAAGATAATTTTAAAGAAAAAAATAACAGACTTCAATTCTCAAAATTTTACAGATTTGAGGTTTTCTCATCGAGACCATCGTCGAAACTAAATCAAATTTAAAATAAAAGGAGCTTTCAAATAAAAAATAATCATACAAATCGGTTCACCCAGTCATAAGTTTTGAGGTACCAAACCTAAAAAAAATGTGTAAATGTGTGAGAAGCCGAAAACAGATCACAGTGGCGTGCAATTGGAGAGGCCTATGTCCAGCAGTGGACAAGTATGGGCTGATGATGATGATGACAGCGAATATAATACATCTGTACACCCCACCCCAACTTTTCCCGTCGTGAGGGTCGTAAGAGACGATCGAGGGAGCTGTCCAGAGAACGGACAGCAGCGCTCTCTGTGAGTTAAACCACAACACTATTGCGATCGCTTACCCGCCTGCCAAGCGTGGCGATAATTGGCATTTCAACCCTAATAACAGAAATCGTTGGGGGAGAACCTCGTCCAGCAGTGGACGTTAGGTGGCTTATGATGATGTGAATTTACACAGTTGCGTGACGATTTGTGAAGCGAAGGTAAAAATCGAACCGTGTCCCCCATTAGTTGCAGAGCAAGTTCATTCCATTAGTGAGATAAGTATCCTATTTTAAATTGGTCATTAAAAGTTCGTTACCCCAGACATACTAGGTCCTGCTCTTGACCTGGTTTCCCATGAGGTGTCTTAATCAAACAACAATAGGCAGAGTGCTTCAGACGTCTTTATTGCCATTTTTATCTGATCTTTTCTCAATTTAAGCTTTTTTCGCTGTGTTTTTGTTTCCAAGGTTAGGCTTTAAATGTAACTATTTTAAACTTTATCTACGTTGGAGTAACTACATTTCCATGACAGCATTTTACTATTGGTTGATGTTTAATGCTGAAATAATGTTCCTACTTAAGACGGCCGGTATGGACTAATGGTCAGGACATTTGCCTCTAGGACGCCGGTCGCGGGTTCGATTTCCGCCACGGGCATAATGCTTTAGTGATGAGCTGAGGCATTTGTTGTGTGCTGGGTGTTTTAATTATCTATGTATGTATGTACGTATGTATGTACGTATGTATGTACGTATGTATGTACGTATGTATGTACGTATGTATGTAAGTATATCAGTCTCTGGCACCCATAGTACAGGGTATCCTAGTTTGGGGTCAGATGACCGTGTGTAAAAATGTCCCGGTATATTTATTTATTATTTATTATTACTTCTAAGCACTATTTTGTATGCAGCATCAAAATACCGACAATCAAAGCATACCGACATACACAGACAACTTCTGTCCAGACAATTAGCGGCTTAGACAAAAAAAAAACACACACACACACACACACTTATAGGCCACCCGTCCAATGGTCCGCGCGCAGTGTTGCTTAACTTCGCTAAGTATATCACTTTCGTGGACAGTCTAAACAATATTACACAACGAAAACACGTAAATGTATGCTTCAAATAACCACGTAAACTTTATCGTGATCTATCTGGCATCAATTCAATTGTAGGTGTCGATTACCAAGCACATCTTCATACATGACCACACTCCATCATTACACTATCTAGCTCCATAATTCCGTAGTTTGTACTTACTTCATCGGGCGTGAATCGTTTATCAAAACCCATGGTGGAAAGTGTTGGAACATTTAGCTATGTACACTACCATTTTAAGATGAACTTTACTCATAAGATGGTGGTATAGAAGCGACGGTTCGAAATAAATTGTTATTGTGAAATTAAACTATTGAAATTGTTCATATAAACGACCACGTAGTAGATAGATAGGGCATGTTGGGTTATACATGTCGTCTTTGAGCTTCGAAGGTTGGAGCTTTGAAGGAAGTTACGTTTGATATGTAGAATGATTTCTTGATTGCAATATGGTTTGGCTGTGTAACATTTTTGTCTACAGATAGGTTTTTAGGCGTTTAGAGAGATTTGTGTAATGTAGAAATCGATTACACACATAATTAGAAGATCTATTTGAAATAGTGAAATATGTCTAGCTTTTGAATTGTAGTCGTTGATTCGTTTCAGCTTGACACCAATAAGGCTTAATATTTGTACACCAAAGCTCCTAAAAGCTCCGCTGTAGTCGGAATAAGATTTAGTGTCATTCAAAGCTTCTGTCCACCTTATTAAGGACTAGCGGACGCCCCGCGATTTTTTCGCGCAGCTTCAGTATTAAATTCCATTAAACGAATACTACCTACTACCTACCAAGTTTTAACTATATAACCATAACTCTAAAATTTAACCACGTTTTTTCTCTTATAGAAGGAAAGAAAAAATATTTATTCACGCCGCACACGGCAAAAATAAAAGCATACATAATGAAAAAAAATAATAACAAATAATACACATATTATACACAATTTAAAAAACTCAATTATTGCGGCGATGAAAGGGCAGCTGGCTCAGCCCACCTTATAACTATTAACTGTGACTGTTTACTTCTACCCTCTCTTTTTATCACATAACTACATAAAAAGAACCCCTGTGCAAGATTTCAGCTTTCTAGGAGTCAATGGCTTGGTCTGGGCGTAGATGAGTCGGTGATGAATGAATCAGTCAGGACTTTTATGGACATAACGACTATGTACTGGCAATGCGTCCTATCTGAACCGTTCGTATGACACGAGATTGATTAGTATGTCTACGTCAAATAGTACGTTTTGTTTTAAAAATTGCATGAACTCCTGACCTGCTACCTGCCTACCTGCTGACCACCTATCGCGATGTGTCGCTCATGATGTAAAAGTAACTAATCAATAATACTACACTTGTACTCGTACTTATCAGTGGCGAAGCTAGGGGATAAGCCGGTAGTACAAGACAAGCCTATGCCAGGCACATTAACAAATATTTTCAACGAAATTAAGTAGCGTAGGGACTTATTATAGCTCAAATAAGTAAGACAAATAAAAAAATCTAAATAAGCATTGATTAAGTGCCTATTTTTCACTACCGTATAGCTATAACCTAGGCAACTTATTTTCATTAGAAATGACGGCGAGTAGAATACATGTGCCACCACCCTAAAATTTTCCATCTTTGGTGTAGGTAGTAAGAGGCGACCGAGGGAACTCTCCAGAGGTCAGACAGCAGCGCTCTGCTCTCTGTGTGTTAAACCACAACACCTCTGCGATCGCCAACCCGCTTGCCGAGCGTGGCGATTATTGGCATTTCCCCTCCCCCAAATGACCATGTAAATCATAGGGGAGGCGCTCGTCCAGCAGTGGACGTCATGTGGTTAATGATGATGATTATTATTAGTGCTCACCCCCTGTCACGTTGGGTTAAATACGCTTGGTGAAGCGTGGGCATTTGCTTAAGCAAGTGCCTCTGCCTACCCCGCTTTGAGATTAAAAGGCGTGAAGTGTATTTATTTTATTTATTATTATTAGTAGTGTCTTGGTAAAGAAACCATTGAAGATTAAACAGAGATAACTGATTGATAATAATTTTATTACGTGAAAATATAATTTAACACTATGGATAAGATCAAGAATATTTATGCTTTTGAAACGGCAATAAATAAAAGTGATTCATAGTATTTCTTATCTAGGATATCGTTTTTATTGATAGTATAATGGTGAAACTAGAAACCAGTGTAAGGTGGCCTTTCAACTTGAAGCCAAGATATGAACTGTAGATAGATCCACTTTATTCTTTAGAGAGGATATGCAATTTTGATTTCCAAACTCTAGATAGGCGTCCCTTATTATTAACAAATCGGTGCCTGTAGAAGATTGCAGATCATTGCAGATTCGTTCTTTCAAAGCGTTGAAATTATTTTACAGCAGATTAACTGTTTGTAAACGTTTTATTTGGTAATAATGGATGATGGGAGATTTGCGAAATTTATATCGAGTAAAGGGAAAATGCCGGCAAAGGTAGAAATAAGTATCACACACATTACTCTGATCCCAATATAAGTTGCGTTGTGACTATCAAAATAGGTTAGTGACATAAGACATTTTTTTGCCTCGGAAGATGACATTTTGTATGGGGATGGAATTTTTCATTTCCTAGCTTTCTCGCCATAGTGAAAGTTATTTCATATTGATGACCATAGCTCGGGGTCCCATGGGTACACGCAGTATGTAGAAATTATATCTGATTCTTTATTATTCTTTTATATGGTTTATACAACTCATAATCCATAATATTATGTAAAGAAATACATGTATTACCTAGAAACATTCAAAAATAATTTCAAAGCTTTGTCAGCACAGCATCACTGTCGGCGACGGTAATCGACTTACGTCGCTCCGGAATAGAGACGGAATAGAGTTTGACCACTAGAACAACGAATACGTCTTAATTCTTAATTTAATTTTAGATTTTCCGACAGCATATGTCTGGTATTCCTAAAACATTTCACGGGTAGCGTTATCAGTCATGATCTCAAGGAGAAACTAATTTTAGAATTGTCAACAGAAAATAAAATTATTAAATGACAACCCAGTATTGCCATCTAGGGATATTTCTTAGAACTGCAATATGTCATCTGACAGAAAACCTCCCATTCCTTAATGCAACGTAATATTTTGAGCTTGCTTCTTAAGCACTGACCAATATAATTCAGATAACAGTGCTCTGAGATCACTATCAGTCTTAAAGATAAGGTTTATATGAACAAAATAACCGTCGTAAAAAGTTAAAACGTTCACTAATTAGATGGCAACTTAGACCAGCTTCCCCTTATTTTGCGTATGTTTGTCAAGACTGTAAGACTTTATTACAGTTTCGTTTCATCTCATTTTACGGTAATTAAGAAACATCAGACGTATCATAATACATTTCCGCATTTATAATATTAATGGTTTAAAGCAATATACACCACAGCGCAGTTAACACGGCATGCGCTTCATGGTTCACTTTACGTAGATTATTCCGGGTCATCAGGTTGGAACAAATGAGGATGGATCTAAGGCACAATATTCTGAACGAAAACTCAGTGCTTGAGGTGCATTCGTCCCTTTTTGACACTTGCCATTAGAGTGAGACAAGGCATAAAATTTACCTGAGTAGTGCTCAGTTCACGTTTCAAAATGCGAGCGTAAGTCATCATTCGTGATTCCATCTCACGAACCAGATCATTTAAGTACAACGCGACGGGGACAGTTTCGTCACAGCATCTCCCTACCGCTAACCAACCACCACACCGTGATGGAGCTTGATGTTTCCTGAATAGATTAGTTGGATACGGGTTGTATACAGCTCATGGAAATGTTTGTATAGGTGCTTGCTTTATCATTAACTAGCTGACCCGGCAAACGTTTTTTTGCCAATACATTATTGATGTTTATGGAATACAATAAAACTCAATACCGCTAAGCTACATTCTTTCCCCTCGACGTATCGACACCACGGTTCACCTATAATACGTCATATATAATATTATGCAGTAGGTAATTTAATGTACTATAGGCATGTTAAAAATCTATGTTACAATTTTATTTAAATTCTATGATTGTTATTTTTGCAACGCCCTTACAGGGTCATGTCTTAGAATTAAGATATATGGCAATAAATATAAATATATAAATACATATATGCATACTAGTGGCGAAGCTAGGGGGTAAGCCGGTGGTACAAGACAAGCCTATGCCAGGCACATTCACAAATATTTAAGGAAATTAAGTAGCGTAGGGACTTATTATAGCTCAAAAAAGTAAGACAAATAAAAAAATCTAAATAAGCATTGGTTAAGTGCCTCTTTTTCACTACCGGCTTACCTCCTAGCTTCGCCACTAATGCATACGTATAAACCTGGCTCAATAATAACTTTATCTACTAGAGAAACCAGCATTAAAATCCTTTGCGTAGTTTTATTGATCTAAGCGTACATACGTACAGGCTCGAGGAGTCGACTTTGTTTTATGCTATGCATTATTGATGATATTTCTAGACTATTATTTCGGCTAAATATTTTTGTCAAAATACGACAATGACTTTATGTAGACCTAGTACAAGCTGAAGGGTTATTCAAAGCGTGGTAACTGTCATATGACTTCTGTTTTGAAATCTATGAATGAAATCTGTGGGTTAATTACCAATAAGAAAACGTCCGTTCGTTTCGTGACAATCCATTCTCGACAACGTCCACCAATCACAGGTCGCGGTGCTGTGCCGTGATTGGTCTAACGAATGATGAATCTGACTTTTCGCTAATATTCTCACCCCACTGGTTTGTGGATTTTACGTGGAAAGCGCATAAACATTTGTACAGCTAGCCGACGCTCTCCTGCTGCTTGAGAAGTAGAACTGAAGTTCCAATCGAGCTTTCCTAACGTAGTAAAGCACTGGCTGCAAAGTAATAAACGACAACTAGGCTGCACAGTACAGACACACTTAGGTAAACTATTATGATTCTGTCTGTTATAGTAGCTAGTTGCACTTGTTGTGTAATAGGTCGTGCTCTAAATAAAGCTTCCTCGAGAGCTTTGTAATTATAAATATTAATTTGATAGAAGCGCTATTAATCTCTGTGTTTGGTAACGGCGTTGATCATTTGTTCTAGAAATGCGTTTGCTGTACATTCTGAAATGTAATAATGGTCCAATTTTCCGGACTTCGGTTCGAGATCTTGAAGTAATAATTTAGTTTACTTTCCGTTTCGGGACGTAAAACTAAAATGCAGATTTAATAGTTTCAGTATGTCATTGTGTTTAAAATTTCTTTCATATTATATCTCACTAGTGGACCCGAGAGACGTTGTTCTGTCTTAACTATTAATATGAATAAGTCGGAAATTTTTCCTGATTTTTTTTGCTATAAACCTCACGGTGCTCGAGACCTTTCCAAACCGTGGAAATCAGTTCATGCATTCTGGAGTTATAGCGTCAGGGAAGGAAAACCCGACTTATTTTTATATAGTAGATTAGTGGATGCCCGCGATTTCATTCGCGTAGTTTCTGTATTAATTTCTATTAAAAATACAACCACTAAGTTTTAGAACTAGAACGAACGTTGTGCTTTATGTTTACCGGGTGTAAAAACGGCGGAGACATTACGGGATCCCCCTTTATCTATCTACTGTATGGATAATTTTCTCCAAAGAAACCATGGTGCGGAAACCATAAGTTTAGGAGATAATCGCGTTTAAAGTTTTATGGGCGAGCAATGGATTGCCAAGAGATATTAATTGTTTCTACTCAGCACCAGGTGGCGTTAATACATTGTTCTAATTTTTTGTAGATTTTGGTGTAGGTTTATTCGGTTTCTTATTTTTTCTGAATATTAGGAACAAATAATTATGTTATGTTATAATTATGTTGCCAAATTTTGAGTTACTTTTGTGCAATGAAGTAAAGTGTTTTTTTCTTTCATATCGTAATCATTACAATATGATAGCATGACATTTTAGTTCAGAACAAAATAAAATATATACAATACAAATACACTTCACATCATTTAATCCCAAACCGGAGTAGACAGCACTTGCTAAGCAAATGCCCAACCGCGGGCAAAATAAACAAATTATGCAAAAATACTGAGATTTCAGACCTTGAAGCATCAATTATAATCATAAGATTACGTGAATAGGTACATAAAATAGTAAAAGCATGGCAGTTCCTAACGAGCATGTGTTATTGCAGGCTTAAGTATGAATTACTCCGCCAGGTACCGAATGAATTCGCACATTCCCCTCGTGAGGATTTATTTAAGTGCCTTCTTCGTGCTCTCGGGATGATCGCAGGCAGGTATTCATCGCTCATTGCAAATGCAATGCATGTACACATAAATATACACTTGAATATTGTACACTGAGCTTTAAAGCTTTAGAAATACGAAGGAGACATGACTCAAGATTAAATAGAAAATGTTGATGTCCATGTGTCAAATTACCAGGCTTTATTCTTGAGATACGTAGGTTTCTTTGGTCTTTAGTACTAAGAATTTGTTGTAAGAAAGGTTCATATATAATAGAGGATATTGTTTAACAGAAATAGTCCCATAATGGACTCATAAGTTCAAATGAGTCCGACATAAGATGATGCGCACAATTACGTAGTAAGTGCAAAAGTATTGTGAAATTGTGAATAAGTATCTGGAATTATTATGGTCACGTTATTATCACCACTTTATAACGAACTCTATTTTCATAGAAACATGTGTAAATGAATAGTTCATGGATTTGACAAGTGTAGTCCAAACAAGCATTCAAAATAGGACTATGAGCAGTTCATTTTGACATATTTAGGTACAAAATAGATAAGATGGATGTAATATATATACTTGTATAGCTTACTTCGTAAATGTTTTACTTGTGGTAGAGGTACTCGTATATATATAAAACGTGACATTAGATGAATTAACACAAGAAAATGTTCGCAATAATAGATAATGTGCAGCGATTTCCATGTGTATTGCTGTGCATGTATTTTGTAATAAACCCTAATGAGGATTTAAGGTATTTCAATATGGTTATTCTTCGATGTTAAGTTTTGAAACGGTTGCTCATCCAATAAATATGATCACGCTGGGATTGCTTAATCTAAGTTTAAACCTAGAATGAGGATATATAAGTTATTATTTCTGCAAGTTAAAACTTTAATGCTTTTATACAGAGTGTAAAAGGACCCCGAGGAATTGTCTAAAAATCGTTGTTGGGCTCTTCAATGTGGACAACTTTTACAAGAGAACAGGTGGAAAAAGACAAGGCGGAAAAACGAAAAAAATATTTTTTCATACAAAATCCCTTCTGGACGCAAAAAATCTATTTTCTATGGAGATAAAAAAATTGCTCTGGGTCTTTTTACACGCAATATACTTACTGATATCATTGTTTGTTACATCGAATAGGCTCCGATTGGTTGCTACACTGTTCCTGGGTAACAGGGTTACATTTATCCCAAAATTACCACGGGAACGGAAAAATACTTGAGCAAAATCGCGCAGTACAGATTGTTGATGAATAAGGTTTATTTATTGCTAGCTGACCCGGCAAACGTGTTTTTTTCAATAGTTTTTTTTAAACTCATTGAACAAGCGTTTTGATCACCATTCCGCCTCATGTTAAGCAGCGATGTGATCTACGATGGAGCGCACTTGTTCATTAGGTAGTAGGATAGTTCCCTCGGTCGCCTCGCCACGACCTCCAAGACTCGAAAAGTTGGGCTGGGGTGATGACACAAGTTTTGTATTCGCCGTCAAGTTTGTCGGACATTAAAATAGACGCAATAGATTTTTTATTGTTATGAAGCCTCTAGCCCTTTTTACCCTAAGGTACTATTTTTTTTTAAATACTTTCTTATCTCGCGTCATTAAACATCATAAAAGGAACCCATGTGTAAAAAAAATCTAGGGCTGCAGGTTTAAAAGTCGGAGATGAATGTATCTGTCAGGAGTTTTATATGTATAGATTTTTTTGTTATAATTTTATCTGCGCATTATGGACTTGAAATTATGTACATAATGTAGGTATGAATATATTTTTTTTATACTTGGCTCGTATATTCAGCTTGAAAGCCGACAATCCTGCCACAAACAAAGTAGTTCGTATTCAAGTTGGTGTCATTGTCATAGTCTATCACTAAAGTCGTTAATAGTCAAAGTCGTGTCAAAAACACATGAAAACGTGAGGGTGGACTATCACATTTCGATGCTGCGTGGAAACTTAAACGAGAATAACAAATTGATCAAATAGAAGTCCTCTCCTTTACTTCTCACTCTCACTACATTATTTTTCATCACCAGCACTTTATTACACTAATTCCACCATATTAACACAATAATGAAATTAACACGAAAATGAGAAATAAAGAAGCTATTTGAATCTCATCACTTCCCGTATAACAATCATATGAATAATTAATTAAACAAATTTGTCACCGTCAATCTTCCGTAATTGTTTACGATGACAAGGAAGGATAAGTATCTCTTTATTGTTCGTAATTAAACGTTTTTTCTTTTCAATAAATTAATAAATTATTGTGACTGACAAAATTTCATGGGTGCAGGAAACAATAGTAATTGTGATGGCGCTCGTCGTTTATAAGATTGATATCCGGTTTTTGCAGTAATTTAAACCTTGAATGGTTAAAAAAAATGCGGAAAAAACATAATTTTCAATCATAAAAATGAATTGCAAAATGTGTTGGTAACTGCATAACTCCGGAACGGTTTGACCGATTTTGCTATTTTTTTGTTATGGTGCTTATTGCTGTTTGAGGAAGGTTCTTATGAAAAATAAAATATATCCACTGCTGGACACAGGCTACACGGGAGGTTATACTAATTTTATATGGATATTAGCTGAACCGTACGGTGTTACTCGCGCTTTTTTTGTTCGTTCCCGTGGGAATTTCGCGGTAAAATATAGCCTTAATGTTAATTGCAGATAATGTAGCTTTCGAATGGTGAAACATTTAAAAAAAAAACGGTCACGCCTTTTGATCCTGAAGTGTCTGTAGGAGGCAGAGGCACATGCTAAGTGAATCATCATCATCATCTACATAACGTCCACTGCTGGACGAGGGCCTCCCCCAATGAGATCCGTCATTTGGGGTGAAATGGCAATGTGAATGTTCACAGATAAATCACATCGCGGCTTCTAAAGCAAACAGTAAATTACTTTAAAGTACACATAATATATTTGCTTTACCCGTGAATAGGATGATATTTGAATAATAGCACTAAAACGATTCAAATGACCATACCGGTCACATCACGGATTACCGAACCATATTCGATGAAAATCAATCATCGCTGCGATTCTCTTGTTAGGCACCAATTTTACCAGCTCAAAGGTTAATTGAATTTGTTTCCCACAGAGCGCCTGGGAAACTGACCTCTGGATGGACGTACCTACTTAAGTTGCATACTTAGACACCGTGGTTTAACCCGCGTTAAATATAAAATACACACATCTAAAGTGTCTATCTAGGTTAGGGAAGTCAAAAAAAAAATCACATGTATGCATTGCAATGCAGCGCATATATGTATTTTTTCTTCTTATTTCTATACCGTCTTTAGTTTGATAACTATGTGGGATCCAAGACCAGATCCAGTCGTCACTGATTGAGCTCTTGTCTATTCTGGATGCCGCTGTAGATCCTGGCTCTAACAGGAATCACAGTGGTGGGAAAGTGGGTGGGAATATCTAAAGTGTCTGTCTCCCTAGACACTTTTGATACCTATCAAGAACATTTTTAGTTCTAAAAAAAATCTAATTTATTTAAACGCCTTATTGCTGTGTCCATCAGGATCTACAATGTAATTGCACTAACCATTAATTTTAACATGTACTGTATGTGTAATCCATTGTACTGAATTATTGTTTGTGTGTTTTTTGGCAAAAATAAATGAATGTCTATGTCTACGTCTAATTTACTACCTAAGAGTACCATTGTAGAACGCAATAAAGAATTGAGAATCTTCTGGATTGGTCTCCTACCTAATTCCCCAAGCCTGAATCAATTACTTATCGCCACATTTTGAATAAATTATGAATGAATTCATTTTTTGTAAAATATATTCTTGATTGCAATCTTCTAAAATGTACTTGATCCTGAGACATTTTTGATGTGTGTAGTAACTTTACACCCGGGACGGAAAATGTAATGATATATCATTACTATATATATATATTTTTCTGCTAATTGTCGCATGATCATTATATATGTTATTGATAATAAAAAAAAATTAAATAATAAATACACTTTACACCTTTTAATCCCAAAGGGGCAGAGGCACTTCCTAAAGCAAATGCCCACAGTTCACCAAGCGTATTTAACCCAACGTGACAGGGGGTGAGCCCATCGCCGTTAGAGTTCACACACCTTGTGGTGTGCGGGTTTCATCACGATGTTGTCCTTCACGGTACGAGCGTTGCGTTGCGTACATAGGCTCTGAAAAAGAGTCCCATTGGTAGTCCCAATAAACCCTAAGATCTATTCATTCAATAAACTTGGAGCTCTGTGCTATATCACGTACTAGCTGTACCCCGCGGTGTTACTTGCGTTTTTTGTTCGTTGCTTCGTCAAGTAGCTTTTATTCGTTACAAACATCCATCCATACAATTCTTTACTCTTTATAATATTACTAGCTTTCGCCCGCGTGGACTTCGGGTATATTGCGGTATAAAGGAATATTTTTGTTTTCCCTCGGGAACATCAATTTTTTCCGGGATAAATTATTATTTAAACCGGACTTCTAACTATATGTCTGCAAAATTTCATAGCAATCGGTTCAGTAGTTACGGCGTGAAAGCGGAACAAACAAACAAACTCACTTTCCCATTTATAATATTAGTAAGATAAGATAACAAATAATGCATTAATTTCGACCAAATTTTATTACCATAAAAACTGTTCTAGTGAGTTAACCTTAAAAGATACATATACGAGTATACTGTCCTGGACATTTTAGATAATTTCAAGAGGATTAATTAATATATAATATATTTTTGGTATATCAAATCAATACACTTCACGCCTTTAATCCCAAAGAGGGGTAGGCAGAGGCACTTGCTAAAGCAAGTACCCACGGTTCACCAAGCGTATTTAACCCAACGTAACAGGGGGTGAGCCCATCGCCGTTTTAGGGTTCACACACCTTGTGGTGTGCGGGTTTCATCACGATGTTGTCCTTCACCGTACGAGCGTTGCGTTGTGTACATAAGCTCTGAAAAAGAGTCCCATTGGTACACGTCCAGTAGCCGGACTCGAACCCGGGATCTCCCGGTTACAAGTCAAGTGTCCGACCAACTGGACCACAGACGCCCGATTTTTGGTATCTTGAACCGTTTTCGCAGCGCACGCAACGGAAATCCTCAAGGATGAATAATTTTCCCCGTTTTTTACACATTTTCCATTATTTCTTCGCTCCTAATAGTTGCAGCGTGATGTTATATAACATAAAGCCTTCCTCGATAAATGGTCTATTCAACACAAAAATATTTTTTCAATTCGAACTCCTGAGATTAGCGCGTTCAAACAAACATACTCTTCAGCTTTATAATATCATTATAGATTAGTGTAATCTTACATGTTACAACTTTATTACGAGGGGGAATGTAAATTTAATGATACCCATCGTATCTTACTTCATCTGCAATTATAAAATAATAATTAGTCTCAACGACCTTTATACGGCGGGCTATAATTCTACTATTATTGTTGTGACATGTACAAACGTACAGCTTCTCTAGCACAGAGCTCCAAGAAAGAAGTGTCAAGCCCGATCCAGACTCTCGAGCGAGAATTTCCAAGATCGGTGACCATTGCGTTTTAAAAAGAGATGTTGCGACTAAGTCACTGAATTGAAAGAGTAATGTACTTCGTTCACGGCTGTTCTCGCTCGAGAATGTGGATCTGGCATCAAGATACACACACGGTGTCCAAAAGTTTTAGTCCAATCGTAAAAAATATGTTTACCCAGTCAAAAGTTTTGAGGTAGCAAACAAAAAAAAAATACTGTCAAACAACTGGAGACCTACCTCCTTCTTTTTCCAAATCAGTTAAAATGTTTTTTTAGTCATGCGTTAAAGGTTTGCGTAGCATGCGTATTTCACACAGTGTCTTTAAAGCCGTGTACACAATATTACACATTTGTCATATCTGTGTTGTGTCGCGTGATGTGCCAGTGAGACATCGGCTTTATGTATTTAATACTAGCTGTACCACGTGGTGTTACTCTCGTATTTTTTTTCGATCCCGTGTTTCATATAACATTTGATACACAGGGATAATGTTATTTTTATCACTATGAACAAGCCTTTGACCACCATCCTGCCTGATGTTAAGCAGCGATGTGTTCATTAGGTACCTATTCACCCGCGAATGTGGATTTCTAATGGCGAATGAATTATCGAAATACGTTCAGAAGATTTTGAGTTTATTCGTTACAAACATCCATCCATACAATGCTTGGATGGATGGTTTCTTTTAAATGTATGGAAATGATGCGTTTCTTATGAATCTCGATATATATATATAAGGTTATATAAGGCAAGGTTATATGGGATATATAGGAGTATAATATATTATACTATGATTTCTAATTAACTGCCACCTTAGGATGCCATTACAATGAACAGTTTTTGCAACAGTAGACTACAAAATCATGCAAAATATCATTTTTGAACTCGTGTCTTCCAATGGTTGATAAATCCTGGAATGTCACATTGACATTGACAGTAATGAAAGAGAGCGAGACACACGATTAGTAGTTTTTGGGGCAACGAATTAGAAATTAGAGTTTTTTATAGACAAACTAGCTTTTCGCCCGCGGCTTCGTCCGCGTGGACTTCGGTTATATTGCGGTATAAAGGACAACTATAAGAAAACTTATCACTCCTACGGAAAAATCTAAGTTTCCCTCGGGAATATCTTTTTTTTTGGGATAAAAAGTACCCTATTATTCAAACCGGACTTCTAACTTTACGTATACAAAATTTCAAAGCAATCGGTTCAGTAGTTACGGTGTGAAAGCGGAACAAAAAAACAAACTCACTTTCCGATTTATAATATTAGTAACGATGTATACGCGGCCTTAGTCAAAGCCAGTGCATGCACCATGGTCCCCTCCCCTCCTCCACTTTCCAGGGATGTCCTCACGGTGTTCCGCAGCGTTCCACTTCCCATGCCAAGTTCCCAAGCTTAGGTAACCTGCTTTACATACAGTGCCGGTCACTATAGCTCTTACTGTAACAAACTTAGAGGCTATATTGCCGTGTGAAATGCACTAGTCAGGGTTGCAGTGCTATCTTCGCACCGTCGGCTAGTTCGTATAGTTTTTAGACGCCATTATGAACGTAATGCTTCTTGATTCGTACTATTGATATCGATAGGTAGGTTATTTGCGTAAGTTGGTGTATGAAGGATATTTCATCATAAGCCGTGACGTCGGCTGCTGGACGAGTGCCAATGATTTCCGTGATCATTTGAGGGGAAATGCTAAGAATAATCTACACAATATAACTAACTCTCTTAGTAAGTACTGAGGTTCCTGCAACACGAACCGTAAGCTGAGCTACTCTAGCTATAGACAACAAGTGAAAGTCCAAAATGTTTCTGGTTGAATTAACGTTCTATTTTTTTTTCTTTAACCCTTAATCAAACAAAGACTAGTAAATTCCCACTTGACAACACATACTTTGAACCGAATTGAATGTCTTCACTGGAATTATCTATTTATTTTAGAGTAAATACAAACATTAAACAATAATTTCACATTGTAGTTAAAAGCTAGATTTTATGATAAACATCATCCCGGGTTTATGTGAGGAGTCGGTAATTAGAATAACAAACGTCAATAGAGTCGAAAACCCATCAGAAAAAGACCTAACCTTGTCTGATTAAGGGTTAAAAACATTTAACCCCTCTTTAATTCGCCCAGAGATTGTTCCAAAAGTATTTCCTTAATACGCATTACTTGCAAAACCAATCAACTTTCTAAACTCAATAGTAGAAAATGTTGTATTTCTCAGACAACTTTTCCTTTTACACAATGTGTATTGCGTGTAAAAGGACCCCAAGCAATGTTCTTAAGAACGTTCTTGGACACGTCAGTATGAACAACTTTTACTATGTAGACTATGTGAAGAAACGCAAAAAAAAATCAATCAATCCCATACAAAATGTCATCCCCCGAGACAAAAGATTTATCTATTTACTACGGAGATGAAAAAAAAAATGCGTTTCTCCACATTGTCCCTATAGTAAAAGTTTTTCATATGCACGAGTCCAACAACGTGTCTAGGACCATTGCTCGGGGTCCTTTTACACTCTATATGTTAATACATAATATCTACATATACATATATGTATTAACTAATGGTGTTTTAGCCTAAGGGTAAAAGTGTTTGACTGGTGATCATCAAGAGGTCTCAGGTTCAATTCCGACACCCGCGGCGTGTACAAGTGGAGCTTATTTCTATTTACGCATTTACGCTCTTCCGGTATGTGAAAACATACATTGTAAGAAAGTTTGCAAGGGCTAGTCTCACTTTTTCTATTATCTATGGGATTACTGATACTGTCAAGTGACCCAATTAGCCGAACCTCCATTACTTTACTGACAAATAAGGTATAAGAAATATACAGTAGATACAAAAAGTTATATGTATGGGAGTTGGTAAAAAAACAAAAAATGTGCATGCATTGTTAAGTGAGTTCAAAAAAAGAACCTTTCTCAATTTTACTGCAATTCTTTTTTATGTTTGTACGCGGATAACTTCGTCGTTTATGTACCGATTTTGATGATTAATTTTCTGTTTGAAATGAGATATTTTAAAGGTCCCAAGGGAAACTTTAGTGGCGACTAACTGCTAGTTGAAGTCGGTTCTTTTTTTCATTAATTAAAATTATAAAATGAATGTAAATGTAGTGTAGTTGTTGTCATAACAACCTCTTTCGTGAATTTTATGTAGCGTTAATTTTTCATGTTAAATGTTTAAAAATTTAATCATCAAAGCGTAACCAAACTATATAATTTACAAAAGATTAGGCCAGGTCTAGACAAAATGCATTAATTACATAACGGAATGAGTGTTCCTCCGAGGCGTCATGGCTGTTTTAATTGCATTATAATTTCACTGACGTCTTGTTTATTAACTTCCGTATTGCATGTTATGTTGTTACATTAAAATAAACTTTGAGGTCTAGATAATAGAGTTCAGGGAAAAGGAATAGTATGAACTTCGGAAGCATGTTTATTTTTTAAAATTATATCCGTCTTCGCTATCGTAAGAGGTTACCAAGGGAACTGTCCAAAGGCCGGGTAGCTGCGCTCTCTGTCAGTTTAATAGCAAAAATTTTAATGTTTAACTATAACCTTAAAGTTATAATCTTACTAACATCATAATGGCGAAAGTTTGTGGTGTCTATGTAAAGTGAGATATATCTACTTCGTGTATGTATTGCGTTTGTTCTTAACGAAAAAAAATTACGTTTTTGACGTTTGCTGATGACGACATTAATTTAATTGCTTAAGTTATAAAAAAGAGACCCATTGGTATCTACATAAGTATCCGAACTCGAACACACAAATCCAGTAAAATGTGGCAAGAGATCATAATGAATAATCACAACTCACGCGTCAAAATACCTTTTCGTACTGGTAACGAAAACCAAGCGACAAACAGGTTCATTTTTAACCGACTTTGAAGAAGAAGAAGGTTCTCAATTTGACTGTTATTTTTTATTTGGATGTCTCTTCAATTTTAGTGGTTCTTTTTTAATTCGAAATTTGTTGGAAGAATTATTATACTTTGTTTTTATTATAATGCCGTGTGGTGACGGCGAATAGATTACATGTGTCACCACCCCAACCCAACGTTTCTCGTCGTGGGAAACAACATAATCTATATATATATATAAAAGAAAGTCGTGTTAGTTACACTATTTATAATTCAAGAATAGCTGAACGATTTGGTCGAAAATTGGGGGGAGGTATCTTAGAACCTGTAGAAGGACATAGGATACTTTTTATGCCGATCCTGTAAAACGTGACGCCGTATAGAGGGTGTTATAGTTTGTATAAAATACTGTAGAATGAAATCGCGGGGCGCCCACTAGTGTTAGTATAAAAACAAAACCAACAAAGCCGATAAATAGGCTGCAGCCATTCACCGTTACATGAAAACGTATGCTCAAACTCATCAGGTACCGAGTAATTTCGTCTTGATAATTGAATCTGTCTAATACTTTGATAACATTAAATTATGTGTTAGGTTAATGAAGTACGTCAGCGTCAGTTACATGCAGACAGAATGAAAATTCAACTCAACAATTTTGCGTTAATCTTTTGTTCATTTAAATGAATAAATCTAAACGAGCTCAATTTAAATTAAACTGCCTATTATCTAGGTTTACTTATACATATCACAACAAGTTATTTGACGGTTATTCGTTTATCACCTTGTGATTGTATTAAGCTGATAATGTAATAGTGGTTTCGGTCTTGAGCGATTCGGTTGCGCATTTTAGAAGAGAGTGCGTTTTAGTTTAGTTTGCAAATAATCAAGGATTTAGCCACCGCTAACGGGGACAGCGGCGGGGTTATGTGGGGCTCGCACCCACTAAAACCCCACGGTGACCATTCCCGCGTTATTGCCGGGGCCCCTGGAACAGCCTTAGCCACTACGTCCAAGGCTGGTCCTCGATTATCCACCCTACCATACAATTTATACGACAAAATGGATTCTTGAACGCGTGATTTTCCACTATCTACCCTGGCGTGGATTTTCCAGGGTAGATATTCGGAATAAAAGAAGATTTAGTGAGTTTGAAAGATGTAGTGACCAAGATTGAAAAGGGCATGTTTCGGTGGTTTGGGCATATGGAGAGAATGGATGAAAGTCGATTGACGAAAGAGTGATGGGTGATGTAATGGGCCGGATGAGTAGGGGTCGCCCATAAGGACATACATTATCCAGATTGGTGATGTCCTGGCGGAATGTGGCGTGAAAAGTACTCGGAACCGTAGGTAATGTATGAATGTAGATAAAGCGCTTTCGCGGTATGTCAGGACTGTGAGAAATGGAGATCTGTCTTCTCTGCCTACCTGGGAGACAGGCGTGACGTGTATATATGTATGTATATTCGGAATAAGCCCTTCACACAGTTCCTTTATTTTGTATTATTATTAGTAGATATTTTTTTCATCGTCATTCAACTGCTGACTAGGCCTAGTTGGGTTCAATGTACTTAGTACATTATTTATGTCAAACTTTCATAATTATTGTTTTATAGCATTTGTCTATAGAACTGAAACAAAACCTTTATCGACAAAATTAATTGGACGTGAAGCTTAAGTTTAAGAACAAAAACGAAATCCAACAGTCGAAAACTATTTACTTCTAACCATTTGTGCAACAATGTATAGCAACGGTAAAAATTACGTTAGATATTTGAAGATTTATTGTATTAATCATGATGCAGTGTCAAAGGAATTGGTAATTTGACAGGTAACATTGTGTGATTAATAATCTACTTACTACACAGGTGTAGTGTCAAAATATTTGACATCGTTTTCTCTAAGTCCTCATTTAGGAACACGCGTCGACGAGCCCATACATGTGGAATTAATTAACCATAAAAAACGATTACTAAATGGGGATCTATTATCTAATTTTTGTCTCCGTTTTAGCAGTAACGCATGGATTACAATACACGTATCAAGTTTCATCAAAAACGTACAAACGATTTCGCAGAAGTATAAAACAACACTAATAAAATCTTTTTTATATGGTATTTGACTTTAAGTTTTAGGTATATGTATGTATTCATTATAAAAAAAAATAACTTACCGCCAAACGTTACCAAACGTAGCATGGTGTTGGTGTTGCGAAGGAAACTTAACTAAAGTAGAATGACCTGAAAATAAAGGAAAAAAGTATTGTTCAGTTTCAGATTTCATTACAAAATACTCTTCAGAAGTCACATAATATTATGTAGATACTATGTAGTAAGTAGATTATAAGTCATATATGCCGTGTGGTGACAAAAATAAAATACATATGTCACCCCATCCCAACTCTTCCGTCTTCTGAGTCGTCAGCGGCGACTACTGATTGACTATTGATTTGTTTTGTATAATAATTATTTTGACATGACGTATATGTTTTATTTTAGGTAAATGTAATAGCAGTTAGTAATTGTATTAAATTTAAATGTGTTATGTGCCTAGAGCCTGGTAACTGTCGCCGGTGATGGAGGTCGCTGGGGCAGACACACGACTGTCTGCCCCGAGCCGGAGTCCGACAGGACCGATCGCTTGGGCGGGTCCTGACGCAATTCCTTCTCCCTTGACGGGTACTCCCGGGACCCGCCCTGTTTACGACATGGGGGTCATCATGGGGGTTTAGTCGGTAAGAGTCCGACACTACCCCGTTCGCTGTCCCCATGGCGGCGGGGTGTCCATGAGGATTCCCCCAAGTAAAAAAAAACAAAAGAGCTGTAGTAACTTCGGTATAAGTTACAACGCGTTTATTGTTTGGTGGATTACTGGATGCTGCCGTCAGTGGCGGTAGCTCACGACAGTCGACGTCATCGCTGCGTGTTGCCGCGAGACGTTTACAGTACATTTATGTGATGTACGCAGTAATTGCCAAATGATATGTGAACAGTGACGTGCACATCATATCGGCTAAAAGACACTGCCTACCAGTGGCGTGCACTGGCTTTTACGACAAGGTAGGCAGTAATCCCCAAGGATTGACATCTATGTATTAGGTAACTTGTCTTTACGAAACATAGGTACCTACCTAAGTACTCACCCACAAAACACAGGGCCTTCGTTAGATTGTATCGTGAGTACAATAAAATAGTATCTAGCAATAACTCTATTATTAGGTCGGGTAGCCAAAATACTAAGGTAGGCAGTGTCTTTTTGCGTGCACGCCACTGCTGCCTACCTTAGTATTTTGGCTACCCGACCTAATAATAGAGTCATTGCTAGATTTTTTGTATTGTACTCACAACATAGGCTAACGAAGGTCCTGTGTTCTGTGGGTGAGTAGATAAGTCGTAAAGACAAGTTACCTATACATATTATGTGTCAATCCTTGCGGATTACTACCTTATCGTGAAAGCCAGTGCACGCCACTGTATGTGGACATGTTGAGAAGTGTACTATTTGATACAGCGCATGTTATGCTTTCGGTATATATAACTAGCTGATCCGGCAAACGTTGTTTACCAACATAATTTATAGCCTATATGTTATTGTAGTTTATAAGCTACAATACTGCCAAGTTTCGTCAAATTACGTCCAGTACGCTTTGTGAAAGAAGGACAAACATCCATCCGTCCAGACATCCTTTCAAATTTTCGAATTTGTAATATTAGTAGGATTAGGTTGTGATTTGTATGGTGCGTTCGTTGGTGTTATATTCTGGTTCGTTATTAGGATGATACCCCTTTTTGATAAAAAAAAACATGTACTAAAAATTATACGTGAAATTGTAAGTGATTTTGTGTAATACTATATAGTGTTCCACTTGCCCCTACCGTGTCGTTTATGACGCACTGGTTAATAAATAAAATTGTATGTAAATTCCTATAAAACTGTGGCCCATATGCCTACCGTGTCATTAACGGCACACGATTTTCCACCTTTTCCATGATATGCCAGAATTTGTAAAAAAATTTTTTTTCGTATTTGTGGCCCTGTTATTGCACATAAACTAATTTTCGTTATATTCTAGCTTACAACATTAACTCAGGAACAAGTGGGATAAGTTATGTATTATCTCAGAACTAAGACATTAAATAATTAAATTGTATGAACGAATGCCTTTAGTTCGTATAATACCAAAAAAAAAAATATAAGTTATTATAACCTATATTTTATTATTATTTACTTGTATATGGCAACCTACTTTTATATACCTACCTGTAATGATGCTAAAGTGTGTGTAAATAAATAAATAAGTCAATGTCTCTACCTGTAATTTCCTTACGTGGTGTGAAATAGAGTGACATGAACAAAACACGTTATAAATTTTATGCTCTAACATAGGATTCATGATATCCTTTTTGGAACTGCTAAAAGAAATATTGGGAATAAACCTTTTGCTTATCCTTGTGTTTACGGTTCAAGGGAGAAAAAACTGCAAAGTTTTTGGTGGAGAATAATGAGAATTTGTGAAGAAATAATTTGAAAAAATCTTGTTAATTGTCACCATTTATTTACAACCATTTTAAAAAAATAAATACAGATTTATATCAGCCAGACAGCGCAATATCCTAAATGAAGTGGTAATTTGTTTAAATTAAATTAATTTTAAAAGTGTAAGCACCGCGTTGATGTCTTTTATATGGAGTAGGCAAAGTCTCATATGTACTACGCTTTTAATCAATGCAATGCAATCTCCAATTACTAGCGTCGTTTGTAATCAATTACTGACACTGGCGTACCAAAAATCATTTGAGTTTAACACTTTCGTGGACATTCAAATTTAGACAATAGAAGTTTAATTGTTACCAAGTCGACGGGCGCGGTGTGTCTCAAAAGTACTGACAATACGCGTAGTCGTCTAAATTAAATAATATTTTTATGATATTTAATTTGTCTGCCTTTTAAATTTATTATTTTATTACTTTTAATTTATTACTTATCCATTTTTGTACCGTAGTTTTACTAAGAAAATTCTAAGGGAAATTCAGTCTTCGCGGTTCCATAGGATTAAACTTTTATATTTTACTGGCTGATCTGGATATTGTTCTGTCAATATACATTATTAGTTATAGTGTTTCTCTGCTATTATATGCGTGTTTTATAAATATAAACCTTCCTCAAGAATCAGCTATCTATTAAAGAAAACCAAATCAAATTCCGTTGCGTAGTTTGAAAGATCTAAGCATACATATTGAAATCGGTTCTTTTTCTTTAAAATTATAAATCACTAGCTTACCGCCCGCGGCTTCACCCACGTGGACTTCGGTTATATTGCGGTATAAAGGAATATTTTTGTTTTCCTCGGAAATATCAATTTTTTCGGGGATAAAAAGTACGCTAATATTTAAACCGGACTTCTAACTATACGTCTGCAAAATTTCAAAGCAATCGGTTCAGTAGTTACGGCGTGAAAGCGTAACAAACAAACGAACAAACTCACTTTCCCATTTATAATATTAGTAAGATGTATGCCGTGTGGTGACAAAAATAAAATACACGTGTCACTACCGCAGCCCAACTATTCCTGTCTTCAGAGGCGTCACTCCGTCGACCGAGGGATCTCTCCAGAGGCCGGGCACTCTCTGTGAGTTAAACCCCAACACCACTGCGATCGCCAAATTTGTCGTAATTCGAAATAATAAGTTGTCCTATTGTAAGACACTGGAATGCCATACACATGGAATCCAGGTCGATAA
>SJJU01001937.1:0-25126 GCA_012932125.1 Conopomorpha cramerella | reverse complement strand
CGTCACTAAATAGAGGGTATTAATAGTTTGTATGAAATACTAAAATTACGCGGATGAAATTGCGGGGCGTCCTCCAGTGTTCACACTCTTCGAGAAAACAATACGGTGAACGATTAAACTTCACAAATATCTGACAGTAAGTGGAACAAAAAAGCAACACAGCAGTCTGCAGTGCGCTTTTAAATGTTTAATGCGTCCCAGTGACCTAGAGTCTGGAGGGGAATGATGTCGGGGCATTAAATTTAACCAAAGCAGAACATCTGATGTTCTCTTTCCTTAGCGAGCACTGTTTCAAAAGTTATTCAAGCTGACTATTGGTGATGTTGCCTTTTGAATATTTATTTATTTAGATTGAAGGAGATACAGTACAGTTACGACACGATGTGAACAATAAAAACTTTAGTTGGGTATTTTTTATGCGTTTAATAATTACTAGCTGACCCGGCAAATATTTATCCACTGCTGAAAGAGAGCCTCCCCTAATGATTTCCATGATCAGTTGGATGAAAATGCTAAATTCAAATATAGTGTCTTCAATAAAACCCGGCGTGATTTAATCGAAGAAAAATCTCAATTGGCTGTGTGGTTTAAACAATACTAAAGCGATATACATACTTTTCCTTTTCGACAACGTTCACCAATAACACTGATCGTCACTAAAACGAATGATCGATTCCTTCATCATCAGCCACATAACGTCTACTGCTGGACGAGGGCCTCCCACAATGATTTCAGTAATTTGGAGGGAAATGACAATATTCGCCACGCTTGGCAGGCGGGTTGGCGATTGCAGTGGTCTTGTGGTTTGGCTCACAGAAGCGCTGCTGCCCGTCCTCTTTGGAGAGTTTCCTCGGTCGGTAAGACCCCCACGACGGGAAAAGTTAGGCTGGGATGGTGACACATGTACTCTATTCGCCGTCACTACACGGCGTATATTCCTTATTGTTTTTAAATCCACTATGTTGTCTTTGGTTAAATCATGCCGAGCTACCCAGTAAAATCATTATAACAACCTGAGCTGTGTGTTTCATTAAAAAAAAATTACATCACTTCGGCTCAAAAGCCGCATGAAGTCAAAAGCCAAAAATGTGAACACGTATCGCGCCCAGCCCGGTCGCAAGTACGTGCCAAAATAGCTAAATTAAAACAAAGCGGGCTTCAAGACCCGGAATTGGGGTCCTCATGGAATAATCTGCGGCGACTAACTGGCTGCACTCCAACACTAACGCATACAATTCGCGGGCGATAGCGCTCCCTACATCATTTAATTGGGCTGCATGTGCAAGCAGCAACATTTGTACCGAATGTTGCAAAACTATCGTAAAACCTTACTGCAGCTTCGGAGCCGTGAACTGTACTTTCGGCATCTTTTTGTGTGTGTTGTGTTGTATAATTAGTATGCTTTGAATGTAATTACTTGTTAGGTAGAGGTAATATTATTGATAACTTCCCAACTGGTTACACAAAGCGATGATGAAACCGTGTGTTGACGGTGAATTGAACATAATGTGTCACCACCCCAGTCCAACTTTTCCCGTCAAAAAAGGCGACCGAGGGAACTCTCCAAAGGACGGACAGCAGCGCTCTCTGCGAGTTAAACCCCAACACAACTGCGATGCGCTAACCCAACTGCCAAGCTTGGCGATTATTGGCACCCCCCCCCCTTCCAATAATCATGGAAATCATAATAAATATAGGTATTTATATTTTTTAAAAATAAAAATAAAATAAATACACTTCACGCCTTTAATCCCAAAGAGGGGTAGGCAGAGGCAATTGCTAAAGCAAGTACCCACGGATCACCGAGCGTATTTAACCCAACGTGACAGGGGGTGAGCCCATCGCCGTTATAGGGTTCACACACATTGTGGTGTGCGGATTTCATCACGATGTTGTCCTTCACCGTACGAGCGTTGCGTTGCGTATATAGGCTCTGAAAAACGAACGACTTAATTGTACTTCATTGTATTGTACTACACACATTAAAAGTGTATGGATCAAGTACATTTCAGAAGATTCCAATCAAGAACATATTTTACAAAAACTGAATTCATTCATAATTGATTCAAAATGTGGTGATAAGTCATTGATACAGGCATGGGGAAATAGGTAGGAGACCAATCCAGAAGATTAGATTTTATTTAAATAAATTAGATTTTTTAGAGCTAAAAATATTCTTCATCCCTAGACACTTTTGATGTGTGTATATAAAAATGAACATAAACATAATAAAATGTAGAACCGTGAAATTTGTATCAATTTCATTGTTTTTGCGACTCTATCATGGTCCCTCGTGAGCACGACGCATGCAACTGCGTCGAAACATCGAGTATCAAAGGTAAGCTCGAGCTTGTCTTTGATTATATTCGCGCCTATACCCGGTGAACAATATTGCGTTAAAATGTCCGTGCACGTTTCATTAACAAAATATGACGCAGATCCCACAAATGTAAACAACATAAAGGCAACGTAGGAACACCGCGGCCACGATTATTATTTATTATTGATTTCATATTGTCCCATGCTGATCTGGAATGTAAATATAATGCAACAGCTGCCTTTCTTCCTGTCATGTCGTAGGAGCCGACTATGGGATAGGATATCAGGGATAATCCCACCACCACACAAGCACTACCTGCCTCTCGGCGTACGGGCCGTTCTCTGGAGACGTGCGCATCTACTTGCTATTGCCTCTTTTCAACGCACACGTTTTCTTGACTCCATAGAAATTTATCTTTATCCGTCCCTGTTTTGTTGCCAACTCTCCCCCTTCTGGGGCATGACGACCACATTACGGAGACTTCGCGTCGGGTCCTCGTCGCGTCTTCAGTCGTTAACAGGCTTCATATGTTCTATATGGTATCTAGATATTTAGGTTTATTTAGACTGTGAGCTGGCTACTTGTAACTGTAGACCCATTTTGTCATGTTTAACTCCTTATTATACTAAATGTCGCCGAAGATTCCTTGTGATTCTAAGGAATCACCATAAGCGGGCAGAAGTCAACTTACGTTGATATACATTCGTAACGTGAGTGTATGTATGTATGTTATTTCATATTGTATTAGTGTTAACTGTACAAATGGAGCCGTAGTCTATAGATTATTTGATTGAGTCTCCTACGTCAGTTCTTGTGGACCATTTTAGCTGGTTATACCAATCAGTGTCCAAGGTAATGCATTGTTCAAACCAGAATTCCAAAGGCATTATATACCCGTACATTGGTCAGTATAGTAGGTACAGTTGCCAAGCTAGCGCAGTAACACTATTACCACATCTTGTTAGCCGTGTAAATTGCGTCCGATCAAAGGCAACTAACTACATGGTACGTCTTCCTGCTCTACACGACTGCTACGCCGTAGCATTCACTCGTAGCGCCGTAGCTGCGTAGTCGATAATGGAAACGTTACTATTTGAGCTAGGTATCGATTTACAAGGTTCATTTTACAGTGAGTAATTAAATTTTCGTACAAGTTGTTTCGGTTTTGGAATGTTATTGGAAATGATCTGATTTCAAATTAATATTCCGAGACATTTTGGAGTCGCTCATCAGCGATTTTTTTCTCATTGGGGTCTACCTATGTGGGCACCGGGTGGCTTAAACTGTAATGGATCATCGACGTATTTGTTCGTTGTATGACACAGATAGCGATAGAGCGCTGTCACTATCATACAACGTAAGCGAATTCACAAGACATGTTGGGTTGTATAAGAAAAGAAATAAAAAAGTAAAATTTTCACTTGGCTTGGTGAGCCAGTACTTAGCAAGTGATTTTATCTACGCCGCACAGTGTCGTGTGTCTTTATCAAAAATCAAATTTTATAACTGTCTCATGGCAGATTTTTTTATATGGCAATACTATGTAGACTAAATGCCATGTCGAATGAGGGTATTTTTTATTTTGTAATACAAATATCTCGGTAATAGCGAGTATTCAAAGTTCATGTTATTATTAATGCATTTAAATCGGTACCGTACTCGAGTTACTTTACCACTGTAATCACGTGTGTTGAAAAGTGTTTATTATAGCAAAAATAACTATAGTGAATTAAATACCTACTAAAGTTTCTAAATTGGCAAAAAAACAAATTCTAATGTCCAACATTGGTTAGTTATTGATTATATACTGTAAATAAAAAAAACATAGATATATCGACACTTTGCGTAGAGTTTAAAAAAATATACATCAAAATACATTCCCATAATTTTCACATGAGTGAGATAAATTAATAAACTTGATATGGGAAAACTGCCAGTGTGCGATTTCGTGCGATTTATGAGATATTTAATTTTAGGTTCAACTATCCTATCAAATAAAAAAATCGGAATGCTTCGATATATGGCATTCAGCGAAGGACCAAGATAAATTCATGCTGTTTTTTAATGGTTTTTATGGACTGGAAGAGTGTCCTCAATTAATTAAGGATAGTATGAAAACAACTGCTGGATTTTTTTCTATGAGAGCAGGTTCTTATTGGAGATCTAGCCATAGAAAATCCGAAATATTGAATACGAAGTACAAAACTTGGCTTAATAACTATGTCGTCTTTGAATCCGTGGTAAAAGATTACATTTTTGGAAACCAATCAGTAGGCACATCACATACACAAACAAAACGGGAAAGACCGAAAACCGATTTCAGTGACATCAATTTAGCTTCGAAAAAACGACGCGTTATGGACTTAGTTACAAGCCGAGAGACACTGATGAACTGACATTTGCAGCTAAATGCTCATCAGAAAATCCCCCGTTAAATATTTTAAGCTGGAATAAATAATTGTGAATTTATTTTCTACCTCTATTGTTTATCATGTATTTATTACTTTTTTTTATAAAAACACAATAACACATTGAAATCCGATTTATGATAAGACGTTCTATGGGGTCGCGACACTGTGCGCCGCATTGAAATTATTATGTATAATGCACTACGTCTGTACTCATCAAATGGGAGTAGACAGGACTTTAGGAAATTGTATCTGTATTATATGGTCGACTGGGTAATGAATAAATTAACACACTAATATACTAACACTAGTTTTTTTTTACGTGCCCCGACCCCAAGGACCTCTTTTAGGACGCCTTATAAGCAGGGGATACTGTAGTCCTATTCTTGTCTAAACGCCCGGAACTACGCTCGACTGACGTCCGTCCTAATTTTTTTTTTACATTGGTGAATCCTCGTGGACCTCCCTCCCTCCGTCCCTCTTGGGCCGGCCAGTCTGCAACAGACTGGCCCCGTGGGTTCCTCTTAGCTTCACCGGGTGCCCCTACCCGGGTACTAAGCCCCCTTGCCACGACAAGGCAACAGCGATAAGGTCGCCTTTTGAAACGTTAACAATGTCTCATAAAAAAATAAAAATAAATACACTTCACGCCTTTCAACCCCAAAGCGGGGTAGGCAGAGGCACTTGCTTAATAAGCAAATGCCCACGGTTCACCAAGCGTATTTAACCCAACGTGACAGGGGGTGAGCCCATCGACATCAATCGAAAATTATCATAACAAAATCAATCGAAAATTATCCACTTTAGCTAAACAATCAAGTTTTCAAACGTGGTTTGTTATATGCTGAATGGCACTGATTTCCTTTGGGAATAGTCTGAATTGAGTGCCGATACGGTGACGGTGTGGTTAGGTATTATGGCTCCGTACATTTCGGATATGAATACACAACTTTCAGATTGATGGGTTCTGTAGGACACAATAGCATCTTCAGGTATTATCTTGACGGGCCCGTGGGTGTAGTGGTCAGCATGTCTGCCTCTGCTACGTAGGGTCGTGGGTTCGATTCCCACCGCTGACAGGTGCTTAGGTTATGAGCTTTTAAGCACTTGTTAGATGTGTCTGGGTGTTTTATTTATATAATTATGTATTTAAATGAAAAAAATATATATATACAAGTAAATATATCTCGTTGTCTGATTTCCATAACACTACTAGTGCTTTAGCTACTTAACATGGGATGAAGGCAATGTGTGTGTTGTTGTAAAATATTTATTTATTATTTATTTTATATCTGTATCGCGCAATGGTACTCACTTATTTTCCATTCCCGTGGCATTTTCGGGATAAAATGAGGCCGTCAGCGCTAACGTGGCCTAACCCTAGACCAATCAGTGTAGAGATATAGGGGTTAGAATAATGAGTTTGACTTATGTGTGTAGATACACACGTCAAAAGTGTCTAGGGATCAAGTACATTTTAGAAGATTGCAATTAAGAATATATTTTGCAAAAACTGAATTCATTTATAATTTATTCAAAATGTGGTGATAAGTCATTGATAGAGGCATGGAGAATTAGGTAGGAGACCAATCCAGAAGATTAGATTTGATTTAAATAAATTAGTATTTTTTTTTAGAGCTAAAAATGTTCTTGATCCCTAGACACTTTTGATGTGTGTAGTTTATGGAAGCTTATTATTGTCCAAATGTTTATTTATTGTAATTAAAATTATGGATTCTTTGATGAGTTTTATTTTGTCATGGTTTTAGTTTATTGCCGTACTTAAGTCGGAATGGCTTATTCCGATTAACCACCCTGGAAAGTCTACCCTAGGTTAGATATTCGGAAAATGTGCGCTCGATTACCCACCCCGCCACACAATTGAAAATTTAATTTATATGTCGAGTTATATTAATATAATTCTTGAACGCGTATTTTCCCACTATCCACCCTGGGGTGGAATTTTTACGTTTGATATTTGGAAAAAGCCGTCGGAAAATGAAAAACTGTGGCTTACGCCAGTTTAGCAAATGTCACCCAGGGACAGTGAAGCTTCTGAACGGTCAAGGATTTTTTTATATCTTTCCACTAGTTTTGGTTCCTATTCGATGATCAAACGCAAAATCAAGTATTTCCTTCCTTCCATTCTTTTCATAATATAGAAATATACTTTGTCCCTTTTAGTCCCAAGTAAGATATGCAAAAGCATACGCCCACGGTTCACCAAGCGTTTTAATCCAACGTGATAGGTGGAATGTTAAGGAATATCTGTAGTTTAACCCTTAATCAGAAAAGGTTAGGTCTTTTTCTGATGGATTTTGGACTCTATTGACGTTTGTTATTCTAATTACCGGTCCTAATTATCCGTCACATAAAGCCGGCTGAAAATCTAGTTTTTTAGTACAATGTGAAATTAAGATTTAAATTTTAAATAGGTATGTGTCCTATAGTTTTACATACCTTATGTGATTATTATGTGATAACTTCGCTGAAATCATTAGATAATTCCAGTGAAGACATTCCATAAGGTTTAAATTATGTGTTGGTCAAGTGGAAATATATTGGCCTTTGTTTGATTAAGGGTTAGCAAGAATCGTTTTACAAAACAGTAGAAGCTAAATGGCGGGTATACAATTATGGATTACAACGAATTGTATAGCAATAAAATGTACCTAAATAGTACTATTCAGTGCCTGTATGGAAAAAAAGGTGTATCAAGATCGAGTTATAACTTTGTTTAGAACTTTTTTTTCACGTAGCCTGTCGTAGGCACAGAAGTGGGATAATAACCAGGCTCTATCCAAGCTACTCTGGTAGGTATCGATCCAGGACGTCCCGCCATCTCCACCTGGGTCGGCCTCGTCTGCGGCGTCCATTGGTGGGCACCCAATCCGTTGCGGCTTTGGCCTAATGATCGGGGTCCATTCGACTGACATGACCAGCCCAGTTCCACTTCAGCTTAACAGTCGCTGCTCGAACTAGGTACATATCTTTGTCGTTTTGAACTAAGTACAGATTTTTCCATACAGGAACTAAATAGTACTATTTAAGTACATTTTATTGGTATGCCATTTGTCGAAATCGATAAAGACTTGTTTCCACGAAGTCTCTTAAGAGCGTCTGTGGTCCAAAGAGCATCTCTGGTCCAGTTGGTCGGATACTTGATAGTAACCGGGAGATAGCGGGTTCGAGTCCGGCTACTGGACGTGTACTAATGGGACTCTTTTTCAGAGCCGGTATACGCAACGCAACGCGACGCTCGTACGGTGAAGGACAACATCGTGATGAAACCCGCACACAACATGGTGTTTGAACCCTGTAACGGCGATGGGCTCATTCCCTGTTACGTTGGGTTGAACACATTGGCGGACAGTAAAAAAACGATTAATAGATTTTTTATTGTTATGACGGCTATAGCCATTCACTGTCCGTGAAAGAGTTAATACGCTTGGTGATCTGTGGGTATTTGCTTAGGAAGTGCCTCTGCCTACCCCGCTTTGGGATTCAAAGGCGTGAAGTGTATATATATACTTGACTCCACAACCAGTACAATGTACATTCAAACAGCAGACAAGATTCATCGTACAGACGAGAACTAATTATTTTCCAATTTAGAAATACAAATTAAAATACCAACGTAACGTTACTAAAATATCATAATTGTATGTCTTCGCCAAATTATAACACGTCAGTACCTACACGCCCGAAGCTCTATTATTCTCAGAACGTTATACATATTAATTTGCAACAAAAACAAAAGGTTTGAAAACGAATTGCGATGATGAGTGGAGAAAATATATTTCGATATGTTATTCACAAGGGAACATTTTGTAGGTAGCTTTTATTGCGTAGGTATTAGTGGCGAAGCTAGGAGGTAAGCCGGTAGTGAACAATAGGCACTTAAGCAATGATTATTTAGATTTTTACACGGGACTTCTTACGCAGTAATAAACCTTCGTGGCTATTGGGTGAAAAAATATTTTTCATATCATTAAAAGCGATATTCGTAAGTACGTTGCGGACAGAAGTTGCAGCTGTCCACGGTGGTGGTAGGAAGTCATATCATTTGCTAAAGCAAATGCCCACGGTTCACGCGCGCGTATTAAATACGACAGGACTGAAAAAGAGTCCCATTGGTACACGTTCAGTAGCCAGACTCGAACCCGCGAAGTCCCGATTGCAATTCAAGTATATGACCACCTGGACCACAGATGCTCTTGGATATAGTATATATTTTGTAATATTTATTTACATTATTAAATACGCGTGGTGAACCTATCCCGCTTTGGGATTAAAAGGTGTAATTTGTATTTATTTTTACACAAGTAAATCCAACTACGCAGAAAACTAATTACAACTAGAAACGTATGGTATGAGATACGTTTGATTTTATGTAATTACATTTGGAGTAGAAGCTATCAACAACCGAAGCCGTACTATACTAAAAAAAATAACGCTTATTTTCTCTCGGGAAAGGATTTCACACTGAAATCTAAAAGGAATCCGTAAATTCGAAAGCAAGCAGGACCGAGGACCGGGCAGCTTTCAGCAGCGCTGGGGTTTTATTGGTCGTCAATGTGATCTGGAATCGATGAGATTTCAAGTGGTAGTTTCGTATCTAAAGCGCGCGGGGCATTAGGTGCTCTCCGATGCATGGTGCCAATAAACCGCTGAGCGATTCCTCTACAGCTGCTAAATACGGAAGAGGAGGCGCACAATACTATCGCATGGAATTACTTTCAGCTGGAATCATGAGTGTGCAGCGAGCAATTAAAAAAACGTTATCCATACATGATGGCTGGCAGAAGCTGGATGCGAGAAGCCGAAAACAGATCACAGTGGCGTGCAATTGGAGAGGCCTATGTCCAGCAGTGGACAGGTATGGGTTGATGATGATGAATCCATACAAATATTAATATTAGGTCATTTATTTTTTTACTTATATTAGGTGTATCACATTGTTTTCAAGAATCACAACATTTTGGTAATAATTGAAAGAGTACAAAAACAAACAAAAAATGTTTGAGGTGATGATCACATTTCTTTTTAAATTTAAATAAATATGAATATATGTATATATAACTATGTGATAAATTATGTTTTGCATATTTAATAATTCGGCACACAAAAAATAAAATACAATTTATACCATATTAATAAAGCGATTTTAACAAAAAAACTCAAATATAAATTATAGATTTAAAATAAAACGCTGGGTTAATACGCTTCGTAAACTGTGGGTATTTGCTTAGCAAGTGCGTCTGCCTACCCCGCTATGGTATTAAAACACATGAAATGTATTACATAAATAGATATTATAATTTAGTTCGACATCGTCCCGATCAGCAATTGGCCTGTGTTATTTGTCTTCGATCTGTGTTTGACATCGCAATGTAAAAAGATGGCATCTGTCATAACATACCAATTGTTACACGCAAACGCCATTTGTAAATTAAAATCGTTCATTGTCCCGCAAGTTTGAGTTTTGGAACTATATAGGAAACGCCCTGTGGTGTAGCCCATGTTTATTTCGGTTCCATACCACTACCAATATTCTGTACTGAACCGCAGTCATGCGGCTGTTCCGAAATGAATTCACCATCATCATCATCATCAGCCCATACTTGTCCACTGCTGGACATAGGCCTCTTCAATTGCACGCCACTGTGATCTGTTTTCGGCCGAAATGAATTACTAATTTTTAATTATATTTAATTGTAAAAGAGGTCGTACAGGTACAATGTAGAGGCGACAGTCGCGGGTTTGAATCCCGCCGTCGACATATTACTTTAGTAATGAGCTGATTCATTTGTAGTGTGCTTTTGAGTGTATATATTATTTCTTTTAAAATTTTCATATCACAATGTTAGTTACCGTACTCCACCGAAACGGCTTTACCGATTTTTACCAAATTTTATATGCGTATGCAGTAGGTCTGAGAATCGGCTACTATCTATTTAAGCGTCTGTGGTCCAGTTGGTCGGATCCTTGACTTGTAACCGGGAGGTCCCGGGTTCGAGTCCGGCTACTGGACGTGTAGCAATGGGACTCTTTTTCAGAGCCTATGTACGCAACGCAACGCTCGTACGGTGAAGACCAACATCGTGATGAAACCCGCACACCACAAGGTGTGTGAACCCTATAACGGCGATGGGCTCACCCCCTGTCACGTTGGGTTAAAATACGCTTGGTGAACCGTGGGTATTTGCTTTAGCAAGTGCCTCTGCCTACCCCTCTTTGGGATTAAAGGCGTGAAGTGTATTTATTTTTTATTTAATTCAAACACAGACTCCGATAAGTCATTCCACTTACTAATGAAATAAAATATTCTTCTGTGAATTTCCGGTAATTTCTTACATTCACAACACGAGTTGTACAGTGTTATTCTTTGACATCGAATCGGAATCGGTCCGTCTGCTTTGTCCCAAAAAGTTTCCTACCCGGGAATGATTTCAATAATGGTATCGATAATCACTAAAAGCAACCGGATATCCGTGTACCGGGATAGCCCTGCCCATTACCGATCCTTTATTGGCAGCCATTTTGGCACAGAGCCTGCAGCCGATATTATACGGGTACTTGGCAGTTCGTTTTAATTATAACGGTTTCACGATGTTCCATGTACCTTCAATAAAAGCTTTCAGCTCCACTTAGGTACTTGCGATATCTACTTATAGCAATAAAAAACGACAGCTTTTATGCAAAACTCTCGTCGATAATGACACAATTTATTTGCTGAATTTTATACCAGCGCTGCAGTGTCTTTTAGGTACCTAAATAAATTGGTTATCACTTAAATAAATAAATATTTTACAACAACACACACATTGGCTTCATCCCATGTTAAGTAGCTAAAACACTTGTGTTATGGAAATCAGACAACGAGATAAATATATATCTCGTTGTTATATATTTTTTTTTCTTTTAAATACATACTTATATAAATAAATAAAACACCCAGACACATCCAACAAGTGCTTAAAAGCTCATAACCTAAGCACCTGTCAGCGGTGGGAATCGAACCCACGACCCTACGAAGCAGAGGTAGACATGCTGACCACTACACCAACATGCCCGTCAAACGGGCCTGTCACTTACCTTAAACCTACATTTGGGTCGCAAGTCCCAAACACTAGCGCACAGTTTCCTCCTTTTACCACGCTATGGACCTGGCACCCGCACGGTGAATCCATGGAATTCTAAGAAATTGGTCTCTCTTTATTTATTGCACGACGTCCCGTGCTGGTCTAAGTCTTAAAAAGTGTGAGACCAGAGGTTTTTCTCCCGAAAACGAAATATAAGAGATCTCCAGCCCCCCTAGCAAAGCGCTCTAAGAAATACATGACAAAACATATCGCGATATTTCGCAATATGTATTTTGTTATTCTGAAAGGAATCGTAATTGATACTAATAAGATTGTTATTTCAATAGTGTCACATTTTGAGATATCGCGTTGTTGCAGTAAATGAGAGAATATATTGCGGAAAAAATGTATTTGAGTAATTATATTTCGTTGTCTGAATTCCATAACACAAGTGATTTAGCGACTTATTATGGGACGAAGGCAATGTGTGTGTTGTTGTAAAATATATTTATGTTTATTATCACTGATATATTTTGTCCATATAAAACCCTCAAAACTCTCATGCTACTGACATCGAAAGTGTCATGTCTCTAAAGATGACCTCGAAAGCTTCCCATTTCCATAATACTGAGTTTATAGGTAGGTATATATTGTTTTTGTCTAAAACATATAATAATTTGTTCATCGAGAAGAATCACAAGTTGGTAAAGTTATTAATTCTTTACAAATACGAATAAACGTGTTTATTCAAAACGTTTTATTCACAACAAGCAGCGCACCGTTGAATAAATGTTATGAAAATACTGTTTCTGAGTTCTTTCAGTGTTGTAAAGAGCGCCGTACTTCCGCCGCGTCTATCCTTTGCAACGGGAAATGTTTACCTTAAATACGAGTGCGTCATCGTACTGCGAAAAAAAACTGCAATATACCTTAGTATAATTTGTGCATGACAGACTTCATTTGTAACGAAAAAAAAGCGTTTTTGTTTTAACTAAGAAACATACAATAGAAATTTATGTATGTTTTGCACAATATTGGCAACCGTGTGGTGACGGCGAATAGAATACATGTGTCACTACGATACTTTTCCCGTCTTACGGGTCGTAAGAGGCGAGTGAAGGAACTCTGCAGACGACGGGCAGCAGCGCTCTCTGTGAGTTAAACCACAATACAACGGATAATATCGCGAACCCGCCTGCCAGGCGCACCGATTATTGGCATTTCACCCCCAAATGATCATGATAATTATTGTGGGAAGCCATCGTCCAGCAGTATATTATGTTATGTGTCTGATGATGTTGATGATGCACAATATTAAGGCGGCGTACGCCCAGTAGTGGACGGATACAGGCATACAGGCCAACAATTACTTGTAAGACTGATTGTAAAAATAATAAAGTAGGTACCTAATATGCCTCATTTTGTAACACACGACGTGGTGCGCTTCGCATCGGGCGCATTTTAATTTTTTTTTAATCACTATGAACAAGCGTTTGATCACCATCCTGCCTGATGTTAAGCAGCGATGTGGTCTACGATGGAGCACACTTGTTCAGAAGGTACCTATTCACCCGCGACTTGAAGACCTTCAGACTGTACTGCGTAGGAAACACAGACTCCGGCAAGTCGTTCCACATCCTGGCGGTTCGCACTATGAAAGTGGACGCAAACCGTTTGGTTCGCGTAAATCCACCTGGTATGGATGACGTCTTGCCGTTCTCCTGGTTGTCCTATTGTAAAAACGCGATGGGGGTTATGCAACTCCTTATACAACTTCGCGTCTTTTGAATTAATTTTTCTTATAAACCAACTAGTGGACTCGACAGACGTTGTCCTGTCTAAAACTATTAAAACTATTAATATGATTATAAAATTAGTATAAACTCCAGGGTGGCCTGTGCCCAGCAGAGGATGTCACGAAATATAAACTATCCTATCTCTCAAATTTGGACGAAATTACATATAAATGCCAACTTTTGTAAATATCGGTAGCCTTGGTCAAGAGTTCATTGGGAACAAACATCATGACACTGGGTTCTTTATATATAATATTAAGATAAACCAATGACTAATGTACGGGCGCCCGTAGCGACGCGCAAAGCTCCAAGTGTCCCTTAATGAAGCCTTGCCGAGTAACCAACTCAGTTACACCATCAAAAACCCCTGTCGCAGTCAATACTCCGAAGAGGTGAGCAGAGATAACACGCAACACAAAGTTTACCTCAAACATTAACCAGCCAGTAGAATGCTTAGTATCAATCAAGCCGAAACAGAATTAGGATTACAGTAATCAATCAGCCGTCAGTTGGATACAATTAATCACATCGTGTGATGGGCCGGCGACTGTGCTTGGCAGACGTTGGTCTTGATTTGACAGCCCGACTAACAAAAAAAAAGAACGTATTTCTTACTTAGTGTACTAGTTGACGCCCCGCGATTTCATTCGTGTAGTTTCAATATTTCATACAAACCATAACACGATCTATTTAGTGACGCGTCCCACAGGATAGGGATAAAAAGAAGCCTATGTTTTTTCTCAGGCGCAAAACTATCTGTTTATCAAAATTCATTTGAATCGGTTCAGTAATTTTGGTGTGAAAGCCAGACAGACTTTTACATTGACAGAGGTACTTTCGTATTTATAATATTAGTATAGATAATTCAAATGAATACAACAAAATATATAGATACATAATAATTAAATGTTAGTGTATCTACATCACACGGAGCGTAGCAGGGAGAGAAATATTTGCAGCTTTTTTTAAATGTCTGAATTATGTATATATTCATATTGTGGTGTTAAAAAAGTTAGTACAACGCAGGCACCTGCTAGTAAAGTTCTCAAAAGCTTGTCAAAGGAGATGGCCAGGTTTTGTGGGAGACAATGTATAATGGTGTGCTTAGTGATGTGTAGAGTGCAGTTTTATTTCAATATTTGATTTATATGAGCCGCCTGGAACTTTTCATTCTCTTAAAATATTGAAACTAAAATACCCTATAACGACGTCGTTAGAAAAGATTTCACAGTCCATGTAACTAGACGTTGGAGTACAGGTGGCAATATTTTCGTGAGTTAGGTGATAAGATTAATACCATCCTTCCTACCGTACCAAGATTCATATTTCACTATCTACATTTCCCATAAAATTACCTAACCACGACCTACCTAACAAGATCACAGACGCTCACAATACCAAAGGGTATTTCGTTACACGCAAATATCAAAGACAACGCTTACAGCACATCATTGATTATAACGTAAATACATGAGTTGTAAATAACAAAAAGCATGTTTCATCATTGATCGTAACCTTCTTAGTTAATACTTGTTTTGTAAAATATAAGTCGCACCGAATTTTATACTTTCTTTAAAGTACGAGTAAATGTAATAAAAAAATTTGTACGGAACGTTGTTCGGTTGCTGTTGACGTCTAGATCTACGGTAAACAGGAATATCAAATTAGAAACTTCATTTTATTAAAAAAAAAATCCGAAGTTCACTCAAGATATGCGTGATAAATATTGTATGATTTTATAAAAGTGATTGGTTATAGTTGGTTATTTTATACATGCTTGAAGCAAAAACTGGCCATGTCCTTTTCACTAAATACAACAAACGGACTAACTAACTGAGAGTTGATATACGTCAACTAGTTAGTCAACGTTTAAACTTTTTTATGAATACGAATTAACGTCTCTCCCGTGATACCTATGAATATGAAATCAAAATAACATACATACATACACTTCACGCCTGTCTCCCAGAGGGGTAGGCAGAGACTAGAGATCTCCATTTGTCACGGTCCTGACATACCCCTTTCGCTTCATCTAAATTCATACATCTTTTCATACATGACCTTCGGTTTCGAGTACTTTTCACGCCACCTTCGGCCAGGACAATCGAAATAAGTTTCAAACGTTATGCAGTTTTCGTTACGTTCTAACTCGCGGAATATTCCAACGGTGCACCGAAATAAACCGATTTGCAAACTTCGCGTCAAACATAACTCCTACCACGGTTTTGTTGTGTATAAATCCTTCTGTAACGCGTCTGTGGTGTCGGAGATTCGTAGCTTCGCAGGCATTTCGTCTTATACACGTTTTGACACTTCGACGACTCTCACAGCTAAGATTTTCCCGCGTAAGCTAGATCAACATACACTGGTTATTCAGACAAGCTACAAGTAAAACACCATCGAGTTATTGTTGAACAGATGTTGGGAACTCAACGTTTTGACTGACACTTTCGAATGATATTTTACCGTGGAACAGTTACAGTTCTCGTACAGTCGCGGCTTTGAATGAATGACTGAATTTTAATAATACAATTCCACGCCTTTTAATCCCAAAGCGGGCGAGGCACTTGCTTAATAAGCCCACTTGCAAATGCCCACGGTTCACCAAGCGTATTTAACCCAACGTGACAAGGGGTGAGCCCACCGCCGTTAGAGGGTTCACACACCTCGTGGTGTGCGGGTTTCATCACGATGTTGTCCTTCACCGTACAAGCGTTGCGTTGCGTACATAGGCAGAGTCCCAGTGGTACACGTCCAGTAGCCACGTAACTAGTACTCGAACCCGCGACCTCCCGGTTACAAATCAAGTATCCGACCAACTGGACTAACAGACGCTCTGAATTTTCTGAATGACTCTTTATTGTACACTGTACAATATAACCAATGTACCTATAAAATAACAATGGAAAAGTTGCAAAAGGCAACCTTAATCACTCAAAGTGATTCCTTCCAGGTAACCTAATTTCCGATGCTCGCGTTCGAATGACAGCCAGACATGACTGTGGGAGGTCGACACAGGCCTGGACACCGCGTGCACACGTGGCGGTGCACCGTCGACGGCGAGCTGAGAGCGCGAGGGCTGAGCTGATCTGATACCAGAGCAGTCGCAGAGGACAGGACGGCGTGGCGCCATCTTGTAAAGTCCCTTTGCTCCACTGGGGTACCATAGGACCTAATAAGTAACGTAAGTCAAAAATTAAGGAGCCTAACAGATACAGTAATTGGGAAGGTACATGTTTGCTCGAGAACGTCATTAACATACTGAAAAATAAAAATAAGTATATGAATATATTCATACAAAATCACACCTAAACATAGTAATAAGTATACACTGCCTTAATATATACACCTACGTATGTATGTACATAATAAGTTTGGTTTATCATTATCAAAAACTAGCTACTACAGCGAGGTGTTACTTACGTTTTTTTTTTTCGTTTCCGTAAGAATATGATAGGATAAAATATAACCTATGGGACACGGAAATAGTGTAACTTTCCAACCATAAAAGTCAATTTCAAAATCAGTCTATTACACACATCAAGTGTCTAGGGATCAAGAACATTTTTAGCTCTAAAAAAATCTAATTTATTTCAATTAAATCTAATCTTCTGGATTGGTTTCCTACCTAATTCTTCATGCCTGTATCAATGACTTATCTCAAAATTATGAATGAATTCAGATTTTGTAAAATAAATTCTTGATTGCTATCTTCTGAAATGTACTTGATCCCTAGACACTTTTGATGTGTGTAGTTTGGAAGGCTATTTGATGCAAATAAACAATCGAATATAATCATCTTTATAATAATGGTATACAGGGTGTTATATTGCTATAGGTGTAATATTATAATATTGTATAATATTATTAAGTGTGTATTAAGTAATTAAGTAAATATACATCAGAAAAATTACAACAGATATCGAAACTGCGTTGCCCATTGAGTAAAATTAAAAACTTTTTTTAAAACACTCCCATACATTTAGTATGATGACTTACAACCTCACGGAATGTCGGGTGTCTACACTTAACGATTGCACCCTGTAGATAATTGCAAAGTGCAGTACTGTGTATCAGCTTGCGGCAATACTCGTTTTATTGCGAGTATGGGATTAGCCTTAAAAAATATATAAATGCAATTAGGTCCCCCATGGCCAGATGTGATTATCATCATCATCACGTGACTACTGACATCCACTACTGGACATAGGCCTCCTCAAAGCACCACGATCGGTCTTTAAATCTTCTTAATAATAATTAGTACAATAATTTATTGGATTCATCATCATCAGCCCGTATTTGTCCACTGCTGGACATAGGCCTCTCCAATTGCACGCCACTGTGATCTGTTTTTCGGCTTCTCGCATCCAGCTTCTGCCAGCCATCTTGCGTATATCATCAGTCCACCTTGCCTGAGGGCGTCCTACACTCCGTTTGCCGAGACGCTTATTGGATTACGTATATTGGATTACCAGTTTAAAAATCTTAATGTTACAGAAAATCCTTTATAGTGGTTTACCGCAAGATTTTCTATTGTCCTTCAGTTTCTGGAAATTTTCATTATTTTAACGCTAAGTACTACCACCTAATCTCTTTAACGGACGCGACTTGTACATACACACATACATATTTTATATTCTATAAAATGTGATGGATTCAAACTATCGGGGATAGGGGTTGCCTTCGCAGAATTAAAGCTTTTCAGGATTATTAGAAAAGACATATATTTTTTATTAGTAGGTACCATATTTTCAAAAAAATGGCGCGTTCATCTGTCGCAAATAGATGTACGGTGAGGCTAACAATTACCTAGGAGGCTTCCGTTGCGTGCGCTGTGAAAATAATGTATATTGGCGAAACAATGTTAATACAACTCAAGAGCGGTTGAACTGATTTAGCTGGAAATTATGTGTGTGTGTATGTTATCAAAGAAAACCAATTCAGAACATTGAATTGTAATTCGCGCTTTTGTTGAAAATGGGGAAGAGGATAAAAATCAGGCTCACGCCTTGTATGCAATAGCAGATAAACACAGTTATTAATATACTACTGGCAAAACAATGTTATGAAATTGGCGGAGACGTAGATTAGAACCAGGAGAAAGACATAGGATACTTTGTATCCCGTTCCTGTGTTACGCGTCGCTATATAGAGGGTGATGTAGTTTGTATGAAGTTTTAATACTGAAACTACGCGAATTAAATCGCGGGGCGTCCACTAGTTTTGCTATGAAAATGTTTAAAGTCCAACAAGCGTATGTAATCGAACGAGATGGTGACAATAGAATAGAATATGTTATATTTCGTATATTATGTCGTTTCCAGTCATGAGTACAGAAGAAAAACGAAACTGAAGCACGCGCCACCTGCCGGTGACAGCAATGCTTTTTGACACGCGCCTTGGAACTAACTGTCCAGGATTTGTTTGGCTGATATTTTATAATTTAACTAGCTTTCCGTCCGCGGCTTCGCCCGCATGGACTTCGGTTATAGTGCGGTTCCTACGGAAAATCTAAGAAGCGCGATGTAACGCTGGATACTATTAGTTCTTGTTATATGTTTTCCCTTGTGGAGCAAAAACATGCAGATTTTGGGCACTGGAAACCCGGGAACACGCTACATAGAGCTGAACATGCGAAAAACAATGTTTTTCCGGGAATTCCTCATTTTAGGGGATTTATTATTGTATCATTTAGCTTCTTAATTTACATGTTCATATTCGTTTGCAATATATTACCTTGTTTTAAACGACACACAGCGCTATCTCCAATCCATCCATCAAGCAAACAATAATTTTGTTTTCCCTCTAGAATATTAATTTTTCCGGGATAAAATGCCCTATTATTTAATCTGGACTTCTAACTTTACGTCTGCAAAATTTCAAAGCAATCGTTTTAGTAGTTACGGCTTGAAAGCGGAACAAACAAACAAACAAAACTCACTTTCCAATTTATAATATTAGTAAGGATGAGGATTATGGTATTTTGTAATTCGATTGTGAAAGTGCTAAAGTGTAAGTATAGTCTTTCTATTTGCTTGACTTCCCACGAAGCCCACACCATGTCTGATGATTCTCAGCCTACTCTGACATGTACATATAATCCCACACACCGTAAATATTGTATTTTCTAAACAGCACAACGTGTATCTTTTTCTTAACGAAATTTCGCGCTTTACCAGTGAATATATTAACCTTTCCGACACAGAATAATCAAATAACAAAATCCATCACCTTACAACGAAATTCTAGAGCAAAGCGTCAAAACTTTTTCGTACTGCGCTCAACTGAGCGAACACACAGTGTCGTCTCTGTATCACTCATAAAGTCCACAAAAAAAACGTAAGGCCAGAGAAAAACATATTTTATGTAAACACCCCTTTTCTAAGCCACAATGTAATTAGGATCGACTGCACGACTATGCTCTCATACATTTCATACAAGCAGAGAGGTCAATTTAAAATGGTGGCGTGAGACAAAAATAGACACGCGTAACGGTATCTGAGAATGGAGTTAATATTTCGTCTCATAACTCTTTGGGATCGTAAAAGAAACACAAAGGGAGTTGGCTGCCGAAATATTCCGTATTTTGTAATAAACTGCCCAAAGATTTTTATGGCTGTGTCACTCTGCGTTGTTCGTGACACACTGTAAGCTTTTAAAATATGTTGCAAGTTGGAAAATGTGTATTAAAAATTTCGTCGTTCACTGGTCTAGTCTTTTCTTTGTCTAATGCCCGTTTCCACCAACACGACCCTTATTACAAGGATTATTTATTCCTATTTTAGAGTAAATGCACTAGGTGGTGTTAGTCACATTTTTTTTCGAACCCATGGGAATTTCGGGACAAAGTAGCATAAGCATTCTAATGGTGAAAAAATTATTCACACGAATTGCCTCAACTGTAGACCACATCGCTGCTTAACATCGGGCAGGATGGTGATCAAAGGCTTGTTCATACTGATAAAAAAAACTGTTTCACAATTTTTTTAAGCAACTATTATTTCAAAATTGTAGTCATTGATAATTCGACCGTATACTGTGTGTAAAAGTACTCCGAGATGGTCTTAGAAACGTTGTTGGGCTCGGCAATATGAAGAACTTTTACTATGGAGACTGAGAGATGTGGAGAAATGAAAAAAAAAATCCATCCCCATCCAAAATGTCCCGAGATTTACTATTTTGTATGGAGATGAAAAATATATATTTGCGTTTCCCGCATTGTCGTCATAGTAAAAAATTGTTCATATTGACGAACCCAACAACGTTTCTAATATGTTTTTTATAAGTTTGTTCGCCAATTACTTTACGTTTATGCCCATGGTCCCTTGGTAAGGAAGTCAGGATTTGAGGTTTGCACACCTGATATATCGCGGGGAACTTATAAAAATGATATAATCGGTTGACTAGTACTGGTTGAAGTTAGTTCTTTTTTCTTTAAAATTATCGGTCGGATTTTATTTTCGTTCTTGGACATAAATCCTATAGTGAAAATTGCTCAGCATGATGAGTAGAACCAGTTAAAATATACGTATCTAAGAAAGTAACATTTTATTTATACACTTCACGCCTTGTCATCCCAAAGAGGCACTTGCTGAAGCAAATGCCCACGTTACACCAAACGTATTTAACCCAACGTGACAGGAGGTGAACCCATCGCCGTTATGGTGTTCAGACACCTTGGTTTACGGGTTTCATCACGATGTTGTGCTTCACCGTACAAGCGTTGCGTTAACAGTCCCATTGGTACACGTCCAGTAACCGGACTCGAACCCACAACTTCCCGGTCACAATTCAAGTATCCGACTGGACCACAGAAGCTTTTATATATATCACATTCATCTACCAGTCAACCCGATAGCTATCCCTCAACCGAAATAGCTTAGACATTCCCGCTGCGGCGGCTCCCGTGACAGTCCATACCACAAGCCTGACAAATCCGTTCGCCTCCGATAAATACTTCGCATAAATTGAATCATAGGAATTCCACAACAAAGTAAAGTGGTTAGGATGTACCCAATAAAAGAGAACTGGAATAGTGGAACGCTCGCAACATAAAGGCCTCGACCCTTCCAACGGAGAAATCCTTTGTTAACGTGGGACACAGTGTTGCGGAAATTGTATTTTTGCATTTGAGAAAAGAAATTGCTTATTTGACATAAACATGAATGGCGCTCGGCTCGCCGTTATATGTAATCATTTTTATTTTATTTTTTCGTTTCTTCATCCATAAAAAAGGACTTGAGTTTGTGTTATGTTTTTTTTTCACCGCAGAGTACTTCCTTTTTGTATTATTGTCTCTTTGGGAGTTTCAGAGTGTGCGAAGTATACGGATAGTAGTAAAGTTATAACAACAAAACTTATATTGAGTCCAGTCGAATGTTCTAAGACGCTGTTCGCTGAACTAAAATACTATCTCTGTCGTATTCTTAACACTTTCTGGACACTAAATATAGATAATAGAAGTTAAATCTAAATATATTATAAAAGGAGAAACTCTGACTGACATATCAACGCACAGCCCAAACGGCAAAACTTAGTCACTTGATAGGCTGCGGTAACTCCATAGGCTGCGGTAACTGCCTACCATCAAGCGGGCCGCATGCTTGTTTGCCACCCTTGTGGTATAAAAAACTTGATATTTCGAGCGGACGTAGCTTAGGTACTGTAGGGGACAGTACTAAGGAAGTAAATTCAGAAATTCCCACGAGAACGAGAATTAACAGGAAAATACTTTTGAATGAAAAATCTAAACCGCTCAAGTTGGAATTTGCTTGAAATTTGGGATGCAGGCACTACTATTTTTCAAACAAAGTTTGACAGTAATGACAGTTGTCCGCCCGAAAATCTGTCAGAAAAACGTGAAAAAAATTCCCTATTTGAAAATAGTTTTATATACATAACGCCACTGTGATCTGTTTTCGGCTTCGGTATTTTTTTTATTCAGGGTAAATATCTCGTGACCACGGTACATGCAACTGTGTCGTGGTCATGGCGCATTTATTTTCACGTAACATAACAAAAGTAAGCTCGCGCTTGTCTTTGATTATATTCGCGCCTATACACCTGGTGAACAATATTGAATTATAATGTATTGGGCCGGGTGAGTAGAAGTCGCCCCAGAAGGACATGTTGACCAGATTGGTGATGTCCTGGCCGAAGGTGGCGTGAAAAGTACTCGAAACCGGAGGTCATGTATGAAAAGATGTATGAATGTAGATGAAGCGAGAGGGGTATGTCAGGACCGTGACAAATGGAGATCTGTAGTCTCTGCCTACCCCTCTGGGAGACAGGCGTGAAGTGTATGTATGTAATGTCCTCGCGCGTTTGTGTACAAAATACCGGTACGTTCTTACGGAAATAATATTATATAAATGTTTTCTGACGTAAACTCCGACTAGGGCTTAGCCAATATTTTTATCTAAAAATCCCCAGAGAATCGAATAAACCGGAACAGAACGCGGGAGCCACTGTGCTGTATACAACGGCGTATCATAAAAATAATTTGAATATTGAAAATTTTATGTATTCCACAAACCGCTATAAAGTTGTACAGTGAAATAAAAAAGGGGTTGAAGTAAACATATAAATACACTCTCAATGAAAATCGATTTGAAATAAAATAACTGGTGTATTTCTGGTAATGGTATTTTTATGTTCACTCTTCTAAAACAGAAGAAACACTATGGAGAATTACGTAACCGTACTGCAGTAAATCTGTCGTACTTTCCAAAAAAAGTTTGACAGTAATCATTCCCAATTATATCATTGTAAAATAATTTTTTCCTTAGTCCTTTACAATACTGTGTGTCAGATAGAGTGAGGAGCCTGTTTCCGCAGCACAGGTTTACCTTTAGCGGAAACAATTCATCTTGGAACTTGTAACTGTTATTTACGAATAAACATATTTTCATTTTCATTTTCAACGACAGTTCTCCGCCCGAAAATCTGTTAGAAAAACGCCAAAGAAAATTCCCCATGCAGGCACGTGCGTCAAGAAACTCAGACCAAACACAACTTGACTTGCAAGCCGCGTACAGTCAGTCTGTCTCTTTCCCACCAACATGTACGGAAAATTATGTACTTCTGGATCCAAACTAGGTATCACCTTTACTACCTACTAATTTGACAGTTTGTATCCAGATAGATAGATAGATAGACATTTATTTAGTTCACATGAAACACGAGATACACAATGAAACATAGCAACAAATAAAATAACAATAGGACATGAGTATTATACTGTGTGCCGTGCTTCTTATTTACTAGAATTTACCCTAGTACGCAGTAAGGGACAGAAGATATTGTCTCTTACTCTTTCAAGTCTAGTTGTTTTCTATCTGAGTCAAGAAAGAAACGACAAAGAACAAATACGCAGATTGGCTGTTTGTCACGCTTCACGCGACTCAGCTTGTTTCAACAAAACGCAGCGCATTAGAGTAAACCAATCATCACAATAAGTATTTGAAAAATATTTCATATTCCGCGCGTTGCCGAACTCAACCATAGGTACACATCTCTCGGGGAAGGGGAGGAAAAGACAATTTTTTGAATACTTATTTTGATCAGATTCGCCTCGGTCTACCTTATATAGACTTTGAACTAGCAACGGGTCCTATCTGATCTTAAAAGTTCATGAGTAAACCAATCATCACAATAAGTATTTGAAAAATATTTCATATTCCGCGCGTTGCCGAACTCAACCATAGGTACACATCTCTCGGGGAAGGGGAGGAAAAGACAATTTTTTGAATACTTATTTTGATCAGATTCGCCTCGGTCTACCTTATATAGACTTTGAACTAGCAACGGGTCCTATCTGATCTTAAAAGTTCATGCATTTTTAAACGACTTCAAAAAGGAGGAGGTTTTCAATTCGACCCGTATGTTTTTTTTCTATGTTTGTTATTTTAAACAAAAAGTACTATCTAACATAGTAATACTAATCGAACTCGTATCATACTGACGGTTTAGATAGGACGTATTGCCAGTTCATAGTCGATATGTCCTGTCACTTCTTTGTTGGAGCGCTGTGCTAGGAGAGATAGCATTTACTGCACATTCAATGGGGCTAACTGGAACTCAGACAAATGCAAAGATATAAAATCTCCGACTGCATTTATGTCAGACACTTTTTCACATAAGCCATAGCAGCCCCCCTAGCAAAGCGTTTCATGAAAGACATAACAAGACATACCAGGCACTGCGATTGGTTGAGACAAGCGATGTGTGACATAGTAGCCAATCACAGTGCGTAATGTCTTGTCTTGTTTGATGTGCTTGCTAGGGCTGCTGGTATACAGGAAGATTCTGAAATACTCTTCCAAAACGTAGTCTATTGTTTCTGTAGGCCCTAGAGCATTTCAGTAAGTAAAATTTACCTGAAACGAAAAAAAATCAACTTCCCTTTACAAACTTGATTAGCAGATTGCGCTTTTAAAACAATTTAAAGGGCTCACCCCCTGTCACGTTGGGTTAAATACGCTTGGTGAACCGTGGGTACTTGCTTTAGCAAGTGCC
>SJJU01001934.1:0-54416 GCA_012932125.1 Conopomorpha cramerella | reverse complement strand
AGTGTATTGGCCGTATAGGTGCCAAACTGGCTTCGTACCCTGCGGGTAGTAAAGCGTTTTGGTCGCTGGCAAAGGCGGTCGAGGCGAACTACTGCAACCCCTCACTGCCTCCACTGTTGAAGTCTGACGGGTCACTTGCACACTTCGCCCAGGCCAAAGCAAATCTGCTTGCGTCTTTATTTGCGGAATCTTCGCGTCTGGATGCTGGTAACGCGGTACCTCCAACTACGACTGGCTATGGAGTGACGGCTATGCCCAAAATCCGCATTCGCCAAAAAGAGGTACGTAAAGCGTTGCGCGATCTAGACGTGAATAAAGCCAGTGGCCCCGATGGTATTACAGCTATTGTTCTGAGGACATGTGCGCCTGAATTGACTCCTGCCTTGACGCGCCTGTTTCGCCTCTCCTTGGAGGCCGGAAAATTACCAGACACTTGGAGGCTTGCCAATGTGCAATCTATCTGTACCCAAAAAGGGTAGTCGTGCTGACCCTACCTGCTACAGACCTATCTCAGTCACCTCCATCCTCTGTAAGACGATGGAACGTGTACTGCATAGCAAGCTGCTGACGCATCTTGAAGCCAACGACCTCCTCTCTGACCGGCAATATGGCTTCCGCCGAAACCGGTCCACTGGGGACCGTCTTGCATGCGTCACGCACATCTGGAGTGAGACCTTGGAGAAACACGGGGAAACTTTAGCTGTCTCCCTGGCTATCTCCAAGGCGTTTGATAGGGTCTGGCACGACAGTCTGATTGGCAAGCTTCCGTCGTTTGAACTGCCTGTTGGTTTCTGCGCGTGGTTACACATCTGACGCGCGAGCCAGCGGACCGCAAATCCGGGTACTCAGAGAGGCATTGGTTGAGCGTTTGAACCTGTCCCTTGGTGAAGTCGCATCTTGGGGCGAGGCCAATCTGGTCAGGTTCAATGCTTAAGACTCAGGCGTGTCTTTTCTCAGCAAAAAGGAGCCCATTTAATCTGGCTCCCACTTTCCAGAATGTACCCCTGCCTATAGCCAATCGGCTGGAGCTTTTAGGCATGACGCTAACCTCCAACCTCAACTTTGGCTCCTATATTTAGGCTACGGCCCAACGCGCAGCCAAGAAGCTGGGCATCCTCTCGAAGGTGCGACGGTATTTCACACCGGAACATTTGCTCACACTGTATCAAGCACAAGTTCGATCGTGTATGGAATACTGCTCTCATCTTTGGGATGGAGCAGCCAAATACCAGCTTGAGGCTCTGGAGGCAATAGAGAGGCGTGCTAGAAGGCTCATAGGTGACAACGGGCTGTTTGATTCTCGGCTACAAAGCCTAGAGCATCGCCGCAAAGTTGCAAGCCTATCTGTCTTCTATCGGGTGCATTTCGGAGAGTGTGCAACTCTGCATAACCTAATACCCCCATCGCGTTTTTACAATAGGACAACCAGGAGAACGGCAAAACGTCATCCATACCAGGTGGATTTGGCATTTACGCGAACCAAACGGTTTGCGTCCACTTTCATAGTGCGTACCGCCAGGATGTGGAACGACTTGCCGGAGTCTGTGTTTTCTGCGCAGTATAGTTTGAAGGTCTTCAAGTCGCGGGTGAATAGGTACCTACTGAACAAGTGTGCTCCATCGTAGACCACATCGCTGCTTAACATCAGCAGGATGGTGGTCAAACGCTTGTTCATAGTGATTAAAAAAAAAAAAAAGATCTGCGATGGAGCACACTTGTTCATCAGGTTACCTATTTACCCGTGACTTGACCTCCAGACTATACTGCGCAGGAAACACATGCTTCGGCAAGTCATTCCACATTCTGGCGGTTCGCATAAATGGAATGTCCAACTCATATGGATTACGTCCCAGAACAGGGACAAAAGAACATACTAGGTAGGCAATATTAACAAATATTTTTATTTATTACTATTAAACAACTGTTGAAACACAGTCGAGAATTTGTCGTGATTTATTTTACGTTTGAACTGTGTTATATCAAGGGTGTACTCGGATTTTCTTTCTACTATATACGAGAGTAAAGTTATAAATACTGCACTAGTTTGTTCTATCTCGGTCTCCGAGTCGAAGGAATTGATGACGTCAATAATTTTATTCAGGACACATTCTACTTGGTTGTTAGTTAGAGGTTCTTTGAAGAATTTATTCTGAAACAAACAAAAGAACATGTAGGTGCAATTTCGTGTAACGTATGATTAGTCAGTTAGCTCGTGTTAGCTGAAAAGACCGGATGTAGCACACTCATTTTATTCATGAGATTTTATACCGAAAAAAAATGTATATATATATATATATAATAATTGTATGACAGCTACCGAAATTTTCTTTGAGGCATACCTGTGGTAAGTAGGTTTAGTAGACTATCGCTTAGATAGTCTAGGAAAGAAACTTGGCATCAGCCGAGCCAAAAGGTTCCTGATATCATCATAGGGAACTGAATGCTTCAATATGGTGTAAATAATGTTTTGGTATGCTTCTTCGATTATTTTTTTAATATATAAACTACAAATGTGAGTAACACTCCGAAGCACATCATGCTGATCCTTCAATAATGATTGTATACATCTAGATCTCATATAGATTACTATTACCTTTGTTACAAGAACCAAATTCTGATAACAATTTGCGACGCACGACCACGTAATGTCATTTCTGTTAGTTTTCTCAGTTGCCACCAATATAGAGATGGAATCATAGAAAATATCCAATGTTCCGATGTCCCCGTGGACGGCGAGACTATCCCATATGTCCATCCACTCTTGTACTGTTGTAGAGCTGAGCACCTGTGGAATAGATTGAAAGAGTTAAGATGAACATAGAGTTATTTATATGTCTTGCTATACGTTTCCACCGGCCTAACATTCGCAATAAAACATGTTAGACATGGGTCAAGTAATCTGGTCAGTTGTTCGTGAAATACGGGTTATCCAGACGTATCGTGACGACGACGCGTAGACGAGTGTAGACGGATATAATAATATGTTGAACTTCAAAAAACCGGTGGAAACGTGGGGTTAGAATACAATCGAATTGACAGTCTGTAAAGTAACTATTTAATGTCTGAAACGTTGATGATTTTTGAGAAGATTTGTAGTTTGCGGGGTGTGCTCATGTAGAAAGTAGGTACATGATTTCCATAAATTGTACTATACTTTTGCATTGCTGCTAACATTGCTAGCATCTATTGTGACTGTATAAATGCAAATGCATCATGAGGAGCTTAACAGCTTTACAGTCAAAGAGTATGTTGTTCTAATATTATCATAGGTAAACTATAGGAACAAATTCATGACCCAGCCATTTTAAAAGGCTGAAAGAGTTTCGCTCTCAAAACTTTTTCTTTCTAGCAATCCTTGACTGTACCAACCTTAGACAATTAATAAATACATACCTTTGTGAGTAGTACATTAAGTTTATCAACTGGAATATTACTTTGCCCTGTTATTATTTCTAAGTAGTTATTTCCAGGTGGATTCCACAGCTTTCGATAATAGTACATATTCAGAGGTGTTAATTTTTTGAGTTTCTGTTTCAACCAAGACAATTCTTTTGCTGAAACAATATTAAAAAATAATGCACACTTTCAAATACCAAAGGGCAATGACCAAGGGATTTTTTTATTTATTTATTTAATACTTCATTGAAACACAGTATAATAGGCGGACTTAATACTATAGTATTATCTACCAGTCAACCCCACAACATGGGAGAAAAAAGAAAGTTGCGGGTCAGTATTACAATAACAATAGTAAGGAAAAACTTTAAACTTAGACTAAGTAAAATTATTTAAACAGAAATATCAATAAATACATGTAAACACTACTGTAATACACATATATACGCATATAATTTGGATTGACAGAGGACACAAGATAAAATGATTAAAGTGTTAATAATATTTACCATCCTCAGCCTATTGCTATGTATAACATAATTTAATGTAAGACTTAGGGTACAATGGAGCTGACATTGTCATTATAATGTACAAAAGCTCCTAAATAAATAAAGATAAAAAAACATATATATATATTTACCATCCTCATCATGGCAGAGTTCTATGGATGTAGAAGAGTCAAGGATCAAGTATCCAACCAACTGGACCACAAGATGCTCTACCATATTAAGTCTACATCACTAATGTAAGTAAGTAAAATGTTCTTACCAGGTATCTGACCTTCATACGATTGGAACAGCTTTTTTTGGACCTTTATTGCAGTAATAAGAACCATGGGTAATTTACTGTCAAATGTAGTGATGCTCCATCTAGCTACTTCAAGCACCTGTGCCAACATTGCCAGAACTGGTGCTCTATATGACAGTAACTCAGATATAGTGTAGCCATCATCTAAAATCTGTAGATGAACATGTACCATATACATATTCTTATCCAGTAAACCTTTATGTAGATTCGGCATTAAAATAAGCAATAACAGCTTTGCCTCGGACAGCAACATATTATTTTTCAGTGCAACAATAAACTTAACAAAGTTTTTTCTTTCATTGTCAGTTTCCAAATTACACAGTGGGTGAGATTGTATCGCTCTGATGTAACATGGTTCTGTATCAGTCTTATAATAATAATTAAGATATGGCGCTAATAGTTTTGTTACTTTAATCATAATATCACATTGCTGTGCATTCTCACTAGCCGATCGGATTATCTTTTCAAAAGTTTTATACGGATTCTGTATAAATACATTGAATACATCAGTAAGATCTGTGTCTGAAGTACTAATGAACTTGTTAAATATTTCTGTCTCCATATCCTTGAAATTGTCCAATTCAAATAAATTTGATAGAATATTGTCTTGAAAGTGGCTAGAGATTAGTTCATTTCTTCTTTCTTGGTCTAGTATGGAAAATAGTTTTACACCCAATTGCTTGGGTTTTTCATCTAACAAATCACCATGTTTTAAAGCTTGTATAATCAAAGATGCAATTTGGACAGCTTGCTCCCTTTCAATGAGATCAATATTTGACAACAAACATTCAATGAAACCTTTGTTTTCCAGTAAACTCTCTTTGTTTATAACAACCTGAAGCCACAACTTTTTATTTTCTGTATCACTCTTTGTGTTCTCAAGTACAGTTTCGTCATCAGCTAATTTAATAATGTCATGGATATCAACAGGTTTCCTCGAAATTTGTGGTAGCATGCCTAATATGGGATGTTCAACAAGACTATCAATTTTCTGAACTTTTGAACTGAGCAAATAGCACAGTTCCCCAACTGATTGCTGCATACTTTTTCCATTTTCCAGAAATTCACTCCAGGCACAATAGATATCCACACTTACATCCATTACAAGAGCCTGACACTTATCTAACAAGGCAATATTGCATTTCTGTAGACATTCATCTATAATTCCAGTACTCTCAGAAAATCTATATTCATCTACGCCAGGTTTTATTGATTCTGGTTTGAATGTAAGAACATAATATTCTTGAAACCCTTCGAGATCCAGCTTCTCCAATGATGTGTATGATGCTAAACATTCCAAAATTAGACTTATTGTTGAATAGAGATTATCACCTTTATATTTATACAATTGATCTTCTGTTAATCGATTTAATTTATCTTCACTTGGTGGAGTAACAAAGTATGTAATACACCTGAGAAAGTACTCATATGCCTGTGCTAATGTCTGATTAACATAATCATTACTGAATTCATAAAAATTGAACCTTCCAATTAATTTATAGCAAGCTATAGCAATGGCAGTTATCTTTTCTTGGCATGAGGTAGGAGAGTAGTTTTTTATACTCTCTATAAAAGGATTCAGAATTTGCAAGGACAATGTTGGATATGACATAGATATGATTTCTTTAAGATATCTATTCATATGGAGTCCCCAAAACATATCACAGATCAAACATTTAGTAATTGTAGGAAGTGTCCATATGGCCATATCAATACCAGGTAGTTCCACCAGATCTTCCAACATCTTAAAATCTCCATTTAGTACTAAGTAGAATGCAAACTTTCTCATGTCTTTATCTGCAGATTCACACACTCCATCTCTAGTAATATAGTGTTTATCTTGGAGAAATGTAAATAACCGAGTGATTATATCCAGAATCTCTTCTTCGTTGCCTGAAAAACAAGAACTTTATATTGTTTTCGCCACAACTTAAAAACAAACACATCAAAATATTTTGATAGTTCATACCTCCTCTGGCAGTGATTTTTGAAAATTGATGCACGTGATCAGCTGAAATAACTGCTCCTTGAAAAGCTAACAATTCGTTAGTGAAATTCATATTATCTATTTCTTTGGAAAAATAACTTAGCTAATAAAAATACGAAAAACACGAAACCCAGTTCCATGTGCTAAAAATATTAAACCTGTGTGATAGTACTTATTAAACCGAACACCACCGGCCCGGTACAGGTTTGACAGCTGTCAGTGATGTTTGACACCAACGTCAAAAGTGAATTTGTTTTTATTTTATCCAAGGTTTTTTAAAATTATTGTTTTTTGATAATTTTGCGCGTAATGCCATTTATGAAAAAGTTAGTTCTTTTACGCGGGAAAAGATGAGAATTGTTTTCATTATTTCTTAACAGAACCTTTATTTAAAACTTTTCTTCAGGTAAGTAGTTATAAATGTGAACAATATTCCACTCTATTATGTAACAGTCGGTATTTCCCAGTTTTATATTTTCCTATAGAATTCTGTTATGTATGTTGGTAGCTACAGTTCTATAATTTATAGTATAATTGTCGAGTTTATGCAATGGCTATGCCGAATAGCCCATTGTTGCTTGGCCAACTCTGCGGTATCGTAAAGGAGGAGCCTAACCAAAAACATATCGGGTCCCACCTTGCGACAAAACCGGTGCAAAGGCAGTAGGTACAAATTCCATTCATTTCAGTCCTCAAGACTGGCCACGATTACTGAATGACAAAAATCTTTTGTTCATACTTTTTAAAGAAATTCAATTTTTGTTTACTTCAACATGACATACGAATAATTAAATTTGGAACAAGAAAACTTCGAGAACAACAAAAAGCCATGTCTTTTTCAGTAAATTATCAAAATTCGTGTAGCATGCACAATTACATTTTTTTGTAATTTTTTTATAAATGATTTTTGTTTAGCGCTGAAATTTAATAGTTAGGCACTTGCCTATATCAATTTATTATTTGGTTCAAAATTCATTGTGAATACAAAATTTTCTTTTCGTAATATACCTATCTGCCTATTACAAATATGAGGGAAATCGTGCACATTCAAGCCGGGCAATGCGGTAACCAGATCGGAGCGAAGGTATGCACATACTAAACGAGCCCCATTCTACATATCTACCGTAGAATGTGCTAATACTTTTACTTGTCCTTTTCAGTTCTGGGAGGTAATATCTGACGAGCATGGCATCGACCCCACCGGCGCCTATCAAGGTGATTCAGATCTCCAGTTAGAGAGAATCAACGTGTATTACAACGAGGCTTCGGGTGGAAAGTATGTACCGAGAGCAGTCTTGGTAGACTTGGAACCCGGCACTATGGATTCTGTCCGGTCTGGTCCGTTCGGTCAGATCTTCCGTCCGGACAATTTTGTGTTCGGGCAATCCGGTGCTGGCAATAATTGGGCCAAGGGACATTACACTGAAGGAGCAGAACTAGTGGACACTGTACTTGATGTTGTACGAAAAGAAGCTGAAGGCTGCGATTGTTTACAAGGTTTCCAATTGACACATTCACTTGGAGGTGGCACTGGCTCCGGTATGGGTACTTTGTTGATTTCAAAGATAAGAGAAGAATACCCTGACAGAATAATGAATACGTTTTCTGTGGTACCGAGCCCTAAGGTATCAGACACGGTTGTCGAGCCTTACAACGCAACTCTGTCAGTTCACCAACTAGTAGAAAATACTGATGAAACTTACTGCATTGATAACGAAGCGCTGTATGACATTTGCTTTAGAACCTTGAAATTGACTACACCAACATATGGAGATTTAAACCATTTGGTATCTGCGACAATGTCAGGTGTGACAACGTGTTTGAGATTCCCTGGCCAACTTAATGCTGATCTTAGAAAACTGGCTGTAAACATGGTTCCCTTCCCGCGGCTCCATTTCTTTATGCCAGGATTTGCACCACTAACATCACGCGGCAGCCAGCAGTACCGCGCCCTCACTGTACCGGAATTAACTCAACAAATGTTTGACGCTAAGAACATGATGGCAGCTTGCGACCCCCGTCATGGTCGCTACCTCACGGTAGCCGCTGTTTTCAGGGGCAGAATGTCGATGAAAGAGGTGGATGAACAAATGCTAAATATTCAGAATAAGAACAGTAGCTACTTTGTAGAATGGATCCCTAATAATGTGAAAACTGCCGTCTGCGATATCCCACCGCGTGGTCTGAAAATGTCTGCTACGTTTATTGGTAACACTACGGCCATTCAAGAACTGTTTAAAAGGATATCTGAACAGTTCACAGCGATGTTCAGGCGGAAAGCTTTCCTTCATTGGTACACTGGCGAAGGAATGGACGAAATGGAATTCACAGAAGCAGAAAGCAACATGAATGACCTTGTGTCAGAGTACCAACAATATCAGGACGCTACTGCCGATGACGACGGAGATTTCGAAGAAGACTTGGAGGAGGAGGAGGAGGAGGAGGAAGAATGAAAGTTGAAATTGTCTTGTCTCAATGTGTTGTAAAAGTTAGTGTTTAGGTGTAACATGGTTTTTGATGTGTTTATTAATAAAAAATCTACGCCTCAAGTATTTCTTCCTGTTATGTACTTACTAAAGCCAGAGTTAGGCTGGCAGGAGGGCGCGAGAGGGCCAGAGTTAGGCTGGCAGGAGGGCGCGAGAGGGCCAGAGTTAGGCTGGCAGGAGGGCGCGAGAGGGCCAGAGTTAGGCTGGCAGGAGGGCGCGAGAGGGCCAGAGTTAGGCTGGCAGGAGGGCGCGAGAGGGCCAGAGTTAGGCTGGCAGGAGGGCGCGAGAGGGCCAGAGTTAGGCTGGCAGGAGGGCGCGAGAGGGCCAGAGTTAGGCTGGCAGGAGGGCGCGAGAGGGCCAGAGTTAGGCTGGCAGGAGGGCGCGAGAGGGCCAGAGTTAGGCTGGCAGGATGGCGCGAGAGGGCCAGAGTTAGGCTGGCAGGAGGGCGCGAGAGGGCCAGAGTTAGGCTGGCAGGAGGTCGCGAGAGGGCCAGAGTTAGGCTGGCAGGAGGGCGCGAGAGGGCCAGAGTTAGGCTGGCAGGAGGGCGCGAGAGGGCCAGAGTTAGGCCTGCCGCGACACTTTTGTCATGTAATTAATGTTTTTTTTCTTCAGGGTCTTCAACTTCAAGTAGGTACCTACCTATTAATGCTATTACTATCATTATTATATTATTACCTACCTACAGGATTCCTTTGAAAAAGTTGTTTGGCGTAATGGAATGGGTGGAGTAGCTTTCTTGAGTTCCGCTAATATTTTAACCGACTTCAAAAAAGGAGGAAATTCTCAATTTGACGATATATTTTTTTTGTTTGTCACATCTTTTCGTCGTAGTACCGACGACTGTTTGGGTAAACAGAGTGTAGGACGCCTTAAGGCAATTGATTATTTGCGAAAGACGATTGGCAGAAGCTGGATGCGAGAAGCCGACAATAACATCATCCAATGGGCCTAGCGACTCTATAATCGTGAAGATAGACATAAATTATGGTCCATAATAGGTAGGGGTACCTAAAATATCTATACTAATATTATAAAGCTGAAGAGTTTGTTGTTTGTTTGAACGCGCTAATCTCAGGAACTACTGGTTAGAACTGAAAAAAAATTTTTTTAGTTGAATAGACCATTTATCGAGGAAGGCTTTAGGCTATATAACATAACGCTGCAACTATTAGGAGCGAAGAAATAATGGAAAATGTGAAAAAAAACTGGGAAAATTATACACTAGCGGTGCTACTCGCGTTTTTTTTGGTTCCTTCGTCAAATAGCTTTTATTCGTTACAAACAACCACACAATTTTTTCCTCTTTATAATAAGTATTATATAACAGATAATGCATTATATTCGACCAAATTTGATTACCATAAAAACGGTTCTTGTGAGTTACTCTTAAAAGATAGACATATTATACTGATGTGAACATTATAAATTGACAATTAGAAAATATTAACTACTAGCTTTTGCCCGCGACTTCGTCCGCGTAGCATGTCTTTTATACAAAGAGATCTTTGTGTACCTAATAGAGTAAAAGTTTAAAAAATGCTTATTTTTACGTCCTTCTGTAATTCAGTTGGTCGGATAATTGACTTGTAATCTTGAGATCGCGGGTTCAACTTCGGCTACTGGATGTGTACCAATGGGACTCATTTTGAGAGCCTATTTAGATTTCAAAGACGCTAGATTTAGATTTCAAAAACGCTAGAACAACGCAACGTTCGTACGGTGAAAGACGTCATGATGAAATCCGCACATCGCAAGGTGTGAACTCTACTTATAACGGCGATGGGCTCACCCCTACACCCTTTTGATTAAACATGCTTGGTGAAGCGTGGGCATTTATAAGCTCAGTTGCAAATTTCATGGTTAAAGTTAAAATTGGAAGGATAACTTCAAAAATGACGAACACCCATACAAACTTTCAACCCCTATTTCACCCCCACACTGGTAAAAATTTGAAAATGCTAGAACAAATGATTTTTGGTTTCTTATTTAGTGCCTAAATATTATTAATAAGTGCCAATAATAAGTGCCTAAATAAATACTATTATATTAAATGTACCTATTGTTTTTATCTTCAAAAACTTCATACAAACTTTCCACCCCTATTTCATCCCCTGGTCGAAATTACAAAAACGTTAGAACAAATTGTTTTTTATTTCTTATCAAGTTCCTAAATATAAACATGGTTTTATCCCCAAAAATTACGAACTTCCATACAAACATTCAACCCCTATTTCACTCTCTCACTGGTCGAAATTTCAAAAACGCTAGAACAAATGTTTAATTATATTTCTTATCAAGTGCTTAAATATAAATCGTTTTATCTTTTAAAATTAAATAATCTCATACAAACTTTCAACTTCTTCATCCATTTTTTTCGCAATAAAAGGTAACCTAATACTATGTTCTTTTTCAGGGTCTAAAGATTGTCTCTTCTAAATTTCATCAAAATCGGTTGAGAGGTTTAAGCGGGAAAGTGTAACAGACAGAGTTACTTTCGCATTCATAATATTAGTAGCAATACTGTTATACTTACAGCCTTACATCGTCTGTGGTCCAGATGGTCGGATACTTGACTTGTACCAATGGGACTTTATACAGAGGCTATGTACGCAACGCAACGCTCGCACGGTGAAGGACAACATCGTGATGAAACCCAAACACTACAAGGTTTGTGAACCCTTTAACGGCGATGGGCTCACCCCCTGGCACGTTGGGTCAAATACGCTTGGTGAACCGTTGGCATTTGCTTTATCAAGTGCCTCTGCCTACCCCGCTTTGGGATTAAAAGGCGTGAAGTGTATATAAGTGTATTTTGATTTTAAACAAATATTGTATGTTGGCGACTATTATCATAAGGGTTGTGAAAGCACAATGAAAATGGAGAGATTGGTAGCAACACGGTACACGCAATTGTATATTTATGTTGTCATACTTAATAAAAAGGTTAATACATCAAAGTAACTTAACTAGAAAACGATATGCCGTACAAATATTTCAGTAATAATGAATTTGACATCGCAGCGACAAACGATTCGAAAATAACCTAACCAGATATTTATTGTCTTCTTATATTTCACAAATTCCTCTTCTTTTCAACGGGAACATCTAAACTAAACTCGGATATGTCTATTTCACTGTCGTCTTTGTCTTTTGTTTTATCGTTTGCAAAAGACTTGAGACTGTGTAGTGGTGGCGGCGCTTCGTCGGTGTCATCAAATACGGAGCTGCCTAAGCTTGTGTTGCTACCACCGACACTGGCGGCGCGAGGTGCCGGCCCTCGCAGCATGTCCACGCCACCCACAACTAGTGTGGACGGCGTTGTACGACGAGACAGTTGAGACTCGATCGACTGCCGCAATTCAGCTATTGTCGAACTCACTTTCGGTGGAGGGGCTGCATTTTTACTTGGCAACTTAAGAGGCTCGTCGTCGATACTGTGAATTTAAGATGTAATTGGTAAAAACAATAAAAAGTAGGTACATATTTTTTATATAAATCCTAGCCAGCTAGTAAAAAACTGTAGCAGGATTCGCATTCTATTGTGATATGATAATGATCTATTGTGAATGATAAGTAACAACATACCTTGAAATGTCCCACTCATCGTTATCAAGGTTTATAAGACCGAGCTCGTACTTCTCATTACCGTCACTTTTCTCTGTAAGGCTCTGTGATGGGGAAGCACTAACAGATTTCATTTGTATTGCATCCATGTCAAACAAAACTTTCTTTTTATTTAAAGAAGATGTTGACGGCGCATTTTTCAGTACGCCTTTCGGACCAATATGAATGACTTCCTCCGAGTTAGCTTTAATTGGTGTGGTGTTAAACTTTTCAGAGCGTACATCGATTGCCTGCGTTGTTACTCTTGTTGGTGTTCCAATGGTTTCGTTATTGCGCAACAGGTCCGTTTCAGATTGCGCTCTGTCTAGATCACCAGTTCGAATTCTATTAGTGGACGCCACATGGCCATAAGTTCCGTTTGCTGTCGACGGTCTTCTTATAGGTGAATCGATCAATTTATTGATTGATATAGCAGTTTCATCTTTCATAACATTAGGTTTCTCATCGCTATCGCTTTCATCGGTATTTGTATCTGTTAATTCATCAATATCTTCTGTAAGAGTCATTTGTTTCTTTAACGGTTGTTTTCTTAGTACGTTTAGAGTCTCATCAATGTTATTATTAAGACTATCATTGTTTACATTTAATTTGTTATTTTGGCGGTAAGTTGTTATTTGTTTGTTCCGTATTTTTTTATTATCTGTAGAAAATACTTGAGGTGATTCAACTGATGATTCCGTATTCTGAAAAGCTGCATCATTACGCATTCTATTTGGACCGGAATCAGTAGACTTGACAAACGACATTGCTTTCTTTTTTACGTTATGTATCATTGACGATAAGCGATGAACTTTGTGCTGCTTTGAAGGTGACTTGCTATCTGATGAATTGTCATTGCAATCTTTTTCGATTCCGGCTTTGGCATCTAAATATGAAAGTATTCGGTATCGAACTCTTTCATACGCAGTCTTTTGCTAAAAAAATAACAAGAGAAAATGTTATGTTTATAAAATCCAGATTTTCAGCAAGTCAGCAAAAACTGGTGAAAATAAAAAATTGATTAGTATCAGGAATTAGTGATAGGGGATATAAGACTTACTGTACCTTTGCTTTTAATCTTTGTTCTTTTACTAAGAGAGAGCGCTGTTTTTTAAAACATGCTTCATTTACTCCTTTCCTGAGTGGGTCCACACCAGCAGATGTCAGTCGATTGTTTACTTCCTCCGTGATTTTGGCACGAACTACTTTCATTGGGCTACAAATATTATTACTTTAGTATAGGTATCTAAATATATAATATATATCTAAATAATTAATATTGAAGAAATTTACCTTCTTAACACTGGGAGTGTTACTTCCTGTGGAACTTTGTTTTCAACACCATTCAATTTTGGTTTCCTGTGTTTTGATATCTTACTTGCAGATGTAACGTTGTTTTTTTTGGCAACAATATTTTTTTTCTTTATTTTAGGTTTTAGTTCTTGCGTCGTTGGAGTTGCAACAAAATTATTTTGGCTTATAAGTTTTTTCTTAGGTTTTTCGTCTTCTTCACTTTGAATTTCACTTTCATCTTGAGAAATACTATTAGAGTTCTCGGATGAGTCTGATGTATTCATGTTTAAAAGAGTCTGTGCCTTGCGATGGAGTTCTTCAAGAGATTTTCTATCTAAAACCGGGTTAACTTTTTTGCTGTGATTTGATAGATCATTCTGGAAACATTCATAAGTAAGTTTAATATGGCTATGCCGCTCGAAACGGTCGAAAAAAAATCAGTTAAAGGCTCAGTTAATCGGCTACGATCACCAAAGAAATCGTGCACTTAAGTGCCTCCGAAATAATACAAATCATTACTCACCCTGATAATCATTAATGAAATAAAATTATACTGGCAGTAGGTAATTATACTATCAAATTGAAAAGGGGTCTATTAATAGGAAATTAATGCTATAGGTTGTTTAAAATTGCTGTGTCCTACAGGATCTACAATGTTTGTACAATCCATATAATAATATGTAACACCTTTTATACCTTGGTAGGTTTAAAAGTTGTGGAACGCAATAAACTTATTGAGTATCGAGTAAATACGTGCGAGGCGTAGTTTTAAATACATACCGTAACAGTTCGTTTTCTTGTTGCTGGTGTTAGATTTTTTAAAACGCTTATTTTTTTAGACATTTGAATTTGCTGTAATTGAGACTGAAGTTCAGAAGCACGCATACTTTCCGTCTGTGCAAGAGCTCTTGCTTCCTGAGCCTCTTTAGCTACTTCATTAAGATTTTGTAAAAGCATTTTGTATTGATTACTTTGTTCTTGTACTTTATGTGACCAAAAACTAATTTGCTTTTCTACGTCATTTTTGTTGTCATCTTCTGAGTTCTGTAAAAAAAAAAATATTTCACCGGTCGATTTGCTACTCAAATATGTATTAATAAGAATGTACTATTAAGGTAACCCATTAGTAACTTGCGAAGACTCCAAACTGCCAGGAAATTTAATGAAAAACCCATGTTGCCATCCATTGGATATTATAAAGTATCGTGATAATCTTATGAATCCTGGCCTACTCTAATGATATTTGTATGAAGTCTTAGGAGAACGCAGAAGTATGTAGATCTTAAATACGTAATTAAGGTAGGTTACCTAATGTTTTGACAGAAAATTATAAGGTACACACTTTCAGAGATGATGCCAGTTCCTTTTTGAGAGCTGTCAATTCTTCTTTTTGTTCTTCAATAGTTTTATGCAGTTCTCGTATAAATTCACGTTCCTTTGAAGCATCGTGTTGAGAATCTTTATCTTGCAAAGAGTTAATGGTTTCTAGTAGATGTGTCTTTAAATTAAGAATTTCAGCATTGTGCCTTTCAGCTTCGTCCTTTTTCCACTCTTCTAATTTTTCCAGTAAATAACTTTCGTTATTAACGCTTGTTTCTGCATCTTTACTTTCTTTTGTTGTTGTATTGGTCACGTTAAGTTCATCCTTTTGTTTATCATCGTTATTCAATCCCGATTCTAATTTACTAGTAGCTTTTAAAAGTTGCGATTCCATTTCTTCAAGTCGTCGTTTTAACTCGTTGATTTCGGAATTATTCTCGTTATGTTTATCCTGGCCGACAGGTGCACAATCAGTAGAATCCTTTTCTGGCATTTCGACCATTGTAGGATGTCTTCGCGATATATGACCCTTCAAGTAAAGTTGGTTCAGAAATACTTTGTCGCAATAGTTGCATTTATTGTAATGAAGGCCAGAATCAAGAACTGTATTGTTAGAATACACATCACCTCTATTTGATAAAGTTTTTAAAATCATGTTGGCAATGTTATCATTGCCATATAGCAAAGGAGGTCTGTAGTTGTGCTTTGTTCTTCTTTTCAGCTTTTTTATCTCGTCTTCTCTATCACTAAGCTTCTTTTTGGATACTTCTAATTCCTGCCAAAATAGCAATGGATAAGTACGTGGAAGGAATTAAAATGAAAATGCCTGCCAGAAGCCACTTGAGCAGAAATATTTTGATGGGAAGAAAACTTTATAATACAGAGTTGGCCCTAATCAAATTAATCAGTTAGTAATTAATTAATCAGTGTGTAGTTGTATGGTCAGATTCAGTATTATGTGTTTCGACTTATTAAAACTACGGTATATCCATCCAATTACAGTCTACTACCATTAATTTTCCTACTTTTGTTCACGTTCTACATTGTACTTATATCAACTCAATTATAATTAAGGAAGTACATAAGCAATTTGTTATTTAAAACTGACTATACTAATTGAAGGGTACAGGCAAAGAATAGGGAATGTCCTAATGAGTTGATTTTGAGAAATACACATTCAAAAGTTTGAAAGTCCCGGACATGCCTAGTTATTTTCCTTTCTACCAAAAACTAAATCGCGTTTTTTGTGCTAAGTAGTTGTTTTCTTTAAAAGCTAATGATTCGGAATAAAAGTACCATAGACAATAAGTTTTTTCCAAGTGAAAACAAAAATTTAAAAAAAATGCGACATTCCTTGTTCTTTGCCTGTACCCTTCAATTAGAAAAACTATAGTTAGAAAAGTAATGTTAAGCACATACCTGTTTCACAGCCTTTAACTCTTCGCTAAGCACCAACATGCTGCGATCAAGGTAATGTCTGCAGAATTGCTGATATTCCACTGTCAGCTGCGCCAGTCGGAACATCTTAACCACACCCTCATCCAAGATACGAACGTCAAATTCAGATTCCAAGACGCAATCAAGAATCTAAAAAGTAAATGAATAGATAAAATCCCGCAAAGCGACATCGTGATGAAACCCGCATACTACAAGATATGTGAACTCTATAACGGTGATGGGCTATGGGTCAACTCCCATCACGTTGGGTTCAATAAGTTGTTACTTAACTTACCAATGCAAGCTTAAAAGGCGTGAAGTGTAGGTAGGTACTTATTTTTTTTTATTACTATCCGCATTGCGTGTTTTTCCAAGCTTCGGCGAATACTTTTGAAAAAGGATGTATAAATAAACAAACCTTAAACCTACGTACAGTAGGAAACTTACTTGGTTTAGATATTGCTCGATCAAAATGAACTTTCTGTCCCGAACCAAGCTCTCAACATCTAAAAGTTCTGAAAAAAAATTGATAATAGTTAATAGGGAAATTCCATTAAGTTGGTTACAGTGTGCAGTACCTACTGTGCTATGCATTACTTAGCTTCGAACAGATAGCTATAAAGTACTATAGGGGTATCTAAACTATTGTAAGAATCTAGAATAAGGTGGGTAAATTTACTTACTGATTTTATTCCAATCAATATGAACACGGGGTCTATGGGTGTTGAAAGAGAAACCAGATTCGTCTGCAAGTTTCGCGAAGTTATGATGAAACTCGTAAGAAGTTTTGCACGTCATTGTGTTATTATAACTGTTTTGTGTTATGTATACTGACTATATTATTAACTAGCTATGAAGAACATGCTAATTTATAACACGTATCATTTTTAATTGAAAAATAATCCTATCTAAACATTAAACACTTAATTCACTATAGCGCAAGTTGTTCAGAAGTTATGTTTATTTCTGCGGTTTGTTTTGATGTAGCGTTGCTTAGCAACATAATCAATGAAAACCAAGCTCAGTATCAATCACCGACTGCCGGCCCGTCACCCCACACCTTCCCGAAACGAACCCTAATAGTCATTTTTACCTATAAATAATGCAGTTTTACAAAAGGGGGAGTATGAGTTTATCATCTAAGTATATTTTACTATCCTACTGATATAATAAATGTGAAAGTATGTTAGCCTGTTATGCTTTCACGCGGAATTTAACTGGATTGTGACGAAACTTAGATAAAAACCTGGAATAGGTAGGACACACATTTATTTTATACCGAAACCTCCACGGGAATTGGATAAACCGTAGTAAGTACCTAATAAGTATAATAAATAAGATTTGATTTTTTGTACGTTTGCTACAAATAAATAAATAATAGGTAAACTGGAGCATAAACGGTAGGTACTTACTGGACTGTTGATGGATTTCGATAATTATTTCACCTTCGAAATCATCCATGTGTAACGTTGCATATATTTTATTCCGAAGTTACCACGGAAAAAGGTTAATACGCGGGAGTATAATAAAGGTTACACGCATTGAAAGACAATATGTAACGTGTGGTACGCGCGTGAAGAATTTCGTTTAGGCAAAAGTTTTAAGAATTTAATATTCTACAATTTACAGTGTTTTTTTTATTTTAGTAATACCTACGTAACTGTAGGCATATTCTACCTCCATTCAATTTTAATTAGGAAAAACCTATACGATCTGAGCCACCTACAGGTTGAAACTCACATAGAATGTCATTATTAGACAATAACGTTAATTTTAGCGACTTCAAAAAAGTAGGTTAGTTCGCCAGGAACTAAGTCGTTTCTGAACCGATTAATTTAATTGTGTTAGACGTTCATATTCGATTAAAATAATTTTAAAGAAAAAAGAACCAGTTTCATCCAGTACTAGTCGCCCACGCCTACGACTTTTTTTTGTGACATGATTAAACCCTAACTTTCATATGATGGTACTACTTTTGATATATTATCTTCTTTCCAACAAAAAAATAATGTCAAAATCTGTTCATAAACGACGAAGTCATCCGCGATTAAACATAAAAAAACATATAACAAACTAGCTGACCCGGCAAACGTAGTTTTGCCAATACATAAAAATTATTAAACGTGTTTCTCTGCTATATTATGCAAGTTTTTTACATATATCATCTATACCTCATGAATCTCTATCCTTTATCTACCCGCTTAAAAATCCGTTGGTGATTTGAAAGATCAACGCATAAGTACAACATAGGGGCAAACAGCGCGGGAGGCAACTTTGTTTTGTACGTAGGTACCAGTCGAATTGAGAATGCTGAAAGTCTCCATTTTGGAAGTCGCTTAAAAAGTATTCTGAAAAATAATTGTTTGTTCCAAAATAACCAAATCGGTCTAGTAGGTAGGTATAAGGTCATCAGGTCTTAATAGGTAGTTACATCAGAGACATAAACTGGCCGATTCTCCAGAGGTTTTAATGAATATTCTTTTTTTTTCAAGGAAGTTGTTGAAGGACTACCAGAGGGTAGTAATTCCATTTTTTAACAACAATCTGTGTTATCAAGATTTTCGAAGATAGGCTGTCAAACTCTATTAATAAGGAAAAGTAGAAGTGTTACGAAATCCCGACTGTAATTCCAAATCCACATTCCCCGGAGAACAGCAATGTACTTCATATTGCTGTTTAAATTTATTGAAGTAGTCGAACCATGTACTTATTTAAAAAACGCAATATACATATATAAATCTTGGAAGTTCTCTAGAGTCTTGATCGAATAAACGTAGTAGGTAGTAACTTAGATTAAAATGAAACAACACATTAACATGGCGGTGGTGCCACTTTGCTTATTTTATTATACTGTTATGTATCACTTTCATGATCCGTTAAACATAGCTTGTTTCGTCGTTATGAGATCTATTTTTTTAAATCTAGAGGAGCAGTCTCATGGTTTTAGGGAGGCCTGACGACATTCTCAAAGTTAATGATTTTTTTTGGATTTTTTTTAAATGCCGTCGGCCCAGCAATGGAATATGACATAAGAAATGTGTGCACCGTTCAACTTGCGCACAAAGCGTGCACCCGAAATATGCAGTTTTCTTATTACAATATAAAAAAAAATACAATGTTCACTGAATATTTCGTCAGGCACGCGCTCTGTGCAAAGTTCATAGCTTTTGTACAAGTATAAAGTTTCGAGTATAAAAATAGTAAAGTTCGCTTCAGCATTATCTTCGAGAGTCCGTGTGATTGGCATGCGTGGTCGTCGTGGGCGGCGGCGGCGGCGGTAGTGGCTTAGGCGGCGGGTTTCTCCTCGGAGGCGGCTGTGGTGGCCGAAGCGACGGAGCCAGAGTCGTCGGGGGTGCCCTGGCAGGCCAGTGACGGGAAACGCGCGTACAGCGCCGCCTGATACTTCGGGTGGCTGAGGGCAATCAATCGTATTTCATTAGCTACCTCACTGATTGGTGATTACCTTGTTTATCCCGTTTTAGAGATAATATAGGTACTAAACTAATACATATTATTTTTTTATTTCTCACCAAGTTTCGTGAAAATCCTTTCAGTAGTTTTTTCCACAAAAAGTAGGTAATAAAGACACCTACTTAGGTACACTCAAAATGAAAAGGCAACATGTAATCCAATTAGTAGTAGGTACCTACATACATAGTTATTATAACGTAGATGTATGTAGATAAGTTTAACATATTCACTGTACCTAAGTAGCCCGTAACTAACATCAGAAAACAAAGTATATTTACCTGATGCCGTACACAATAGGGTTGTATACGGCGTTCGCCTTGGCGAAGAGGGAGCCCCAGATGGTGGCGATGGGGCTCAGTGGAGCACCCTCGAACACACCCGTGTAGTTGATCACCAGGTACGGGGTCCATGCCATGAACCACAGCGATATCGTCATCAAGGCGACCTGCAAATGTAGAGTACCTACTTTAATATGTGCATATAGAACGACAGGATAGCATGTTTTGTTTGCGTGTGTGTAAGTACCTAACTAACCTAGTATGGAAAATTCCTTGTCCATGTCCCCTATTTACTTATTTTCCTAGAGCCCCATTTCGTCAAAGAGCTATGTGTTGCTGGAATGAAAAGGTTTGCAACTCTGTTGGTATTTCCAATAATACTGTGAAAACTGTTTTTCCGCTTTGCCCTTTAAAATTGTAATTAGATAGGACACTTCAGTCCATAATCTTGAATGCGGTGAATCTCCGTACCTTTAGATATATTATTATGGTACCTAATTGATAAAAAACGGTACCTACATAGAAGTCGATGAAATGTTTACTTACCTTGGCGAGCTTGCACTCTGCACTAGTGTTCGCGTTTTCCGATGACCTCAAAGACGCAACGTTCATTTTCTTAGCCTGTTCTCGCATGGACTTCTCGTGGGCAGCTACAGCCTATGGAAAAAAGTAAAAATCACTTGTTTACTGATAAGTAAGCATAAAAAATATTACGTATAAAATAATTGACTAAATGAACTAACGGTTGTTAGTAAGAGACACCTACCGCGATTACTGGATTACGACTTTTTAAACAGGTTGAGTTCTCGACATTTTCGGAAAAAAAGTAATGTGCGTAAAACTTGTACTGGTAGGTACTTAATCTTAATAGAACCTCTGTTGTTAAAAGCAAGATATCAGCGTAATTAGTTGAAATGTTTATTTTCATCAATCGAAACCATAATAAAAATTTCAAACCTGCACAATGAAGAAGTACGAGTAGATGATCAGAAGAAGAGGCAAGAAGTAGACAAACACCGAGTAGATCAAAATGTAGCTGCGAGACAACCAATCCTTGGACAGGTAGTCAGTTCCACACGCTGTCATATTGCCCTCAGGTACGTACCTGAAATTATGTATGTTTATTATATTTCATATTTTCACGTTTGCTCCAGAATATAGCTTCTTAGGCGAAGCGAACGAAACACTCACAGTAAAAAATACACTTTCATGTTCCGCATTTAACAAAGCGGAGTAGGCAGAGGCACTTTCTAAGCAAATAAAAATCCCACAGTTCACCAAGCTTATTTAATCTAACGTGATGGGGGATGAGCCAATCGCGATCGCCATTATAGGGTTTCCACACCTTAGGTATGTACAGTGAATGGTTTATATAATTTACTAAGTAAGTAATAATTTTAATTGGAGGAAAGCAGGAATGGATTAAATAAACCCCAAAGTGGCCCAAAGTTCCACTTTACTCAAAAGTACTAACTTGTTCCATCCGAAGAAAGGCGCAAGGGTCCATGCAAGAGAGAAGGCCCAGATACCGAGGATGCGCAGGAGAGCTCCGTTGTTCGTCATAGGCTTGGCCGCGATACCCTTCACGATCACGTTGTATCGGTCGAAGGCAATCATGGTCATGGTCCAAATTGATGCGCATCCAAACAGTGATCCGGCACAAGCGTATAGTTCACAGGCCAACGGACCTACGCGTAAGAAATATGCATTAGTAAAAACTAAAAGCAGTATGGCGGACGAAAATCTTGATCGCGATGACAGCAGCAAATTGTTAGGCTAGTGTGGCTAATATTCTTGCTTTTTTCAATAATTAGCTATGTCGATAGGAAAAAGTACTAAGTAACTTACCCCATACCCATGTTTCGTTATAACAATTTACGACCATAGCCGGGGACATGCAGCACATCATGAGAAAGTCGGAGAAGGCGAGATTTACGACAAGCATGTTCGAGGGCGTTTTTAGACTCTGCAATCAAAACAATAAGTATGTATAGTAAGTATTATTGTTAATTTTGTTTGTCATCACATTACCTAAGTAAGTATAGTAAACTTGTCCATAAGGGTCGGTCCGTTAAGAAAGTGGTTTCAATACAAATCCAAGGATTAGAGAACTTATTTATTCCTTGTCTTAAATAATAAAAAAAATCTCTTGATACACCACTTTTTTCTCCGACTGTCTTTAACTAAGTAGTCAATATGTTATAATATAATTATGATTGTTCAAATAAAGTAGGTTTAATGATATTTTAAAGAAGTATGGTCACCAACCTTTGTTGATGAGAAAATGTAGATGACCATTCCGTTGCCAGTGATTGAGATGAAGCCAAGACAGCCAATAGTGAAGCCCAGAAGTGCGTGCCACAAGGGGTTCATGGGAGGGAACTGGTACCTGGATAATATAGAGAAACATGGTTAACCTGCACCTAGTATAAATGGTCAAATGTTCATGTTAATCGCAGATCTTATCACTTATGACTATCTTCCTCGAACTGTGTCGCAATGACTTCTAAGTCATTTACATCATTTCTTTGCAGTCAGAGCTTAGATGCACATTTGTGATTGGTCGTAATAATTTCCGTTTGTATTAACAGAGCTCCTAACATTTCCAAAGTAGTGTACAATTTGATAGGAAAAAGTAGGTAGGACAACACTAGGGAAGTATGCACTTACCAATGCGGATCTATCATGTGTACCATATCAGGAAGGACTTTGTCCACGACCGTCTGGTTGGACGATCCGTAAGCGGCCACCTGCCCGCCCCACGCCTGCAGAGCGGCCATGCCTGGACCGGGGTCTAGATTCGCGAAAGTCATTCTCGATGAGGTTCTGAAGCTTGCTTTTATCTGTAAAATACAGTAAGAAACACACAGAGTTAACGTTACGTTAGGAATTCATTCGAATCGGGGACGTTTACTTTTGATTATAACTGACAATAATATCTTTCTGTCTTTAGGGTCGATAACCATAATGAAGAGCTAGGAACCTAGATATTCTATGTTGTTTTTTGGACCGAATAATTCAACTTTATCACAACTTTACTTTAAGTACAGGTACAAAAAGTCTCCTTACCTCAAATGGTCCAGGGTATGAGGAGGATTGTCGAGATGGTTACTACCAAAAATACTGAAGAAAATCGCTACACGAACTACTCCAGTCTTTAGTTAGCGTAACCAATCCCGTGTGCGGCTGGATGCCGGTGGTGGAGGCTACTCGGTTCTGTCAGCTCGTTCACACGGTTTTATACTGGCCCACGGATTAGGTATGGGGGAGAACGAAGGAAAATCGATATTCATAATTAGATAGAGTTACTCATACTTGAGACGTTGAATATTGTATTATTATGCTTACTTGTGTAGAGGAACGTTTAAGAATTGCGAAAGAAATGGAGTTGCTGCAGTACTTTTTGTTTTTCATCTAGCTAGGTAAGTTATACATGTAGTCATACAATGTAAGCGAATTTGATTAAAGTTGTAATGCATAGAGATTTGTGTAGTCACAGTCGGTCAAAGGTCGGACAGTGTAGACTATCAGTTTTGTTGAAACTTTCAGTGTATCCTGTGTAGTACCATTGTGGTAACTTTTGTGGACAAAGTGGTTTTGTTAACACTTTCAGTGTAGCTGTCTGAGGTAAGTATCCTAAATCTTGTATTATATGTGACAAGACAAATTATCGATACTGTCCAAAGTCATTCATATATAAATCTCAACCTTATAGTGGTAGACCATTTTTGTAGCAGACCATGCACTGTAAATGTGATGATAGGTGGCTGCCCACAAAATAAACCAAAGTCCTCATTATCATTCTCACTGGAACACGCTAAGATCTCCTGTCACCCGTAGACTCTCAGTTAAGGGGGATAAATGCCGAGAGTTTACCCTATCATTTAGACTGCTTAACTGTTTTTCAAGCAAAATCGGTTTTTTAAATGTTACATCTTGGTCAGCTGTTCTTAGCACAGCCACTACAATAACAAATATCTCAAGGAGCTGGAATAGGTATTTATCACAAACTGTTTATTTTTGTTTTAGTTTCTCAACATATTTTTTGTAATGGTGGCGCTAGTAGGTATTATACCGCCTGAAGCCCCTTATTTAAGTTGTGTGCCCGTAGGTCCAGCGGAGTCCGTGTGGTGGCGCGGCAAGCGCGGGTTCAGAGTTGGCTTCTTCCCGCGACACTGCGTCGCAGATTTTAGACAACTTACTTACATATTTCCAGATTTTGCCTTGAGACATTATCTACCAACCTAGAATTACGTATGTATAAAATAGACAATATCAAAAGGCAATCAAGTTGCTCGTTCCTTACCTATTTAAGACGCAATCGCCATTATATACGAGCATTCATTACCTAGTCTGAATGTTTGAACGTTTCTGATTCATTCAAGCACAATCTGGAAAAACTCTCCGTAGAAAAAAAATATAAAATTATATTCACTCCACGAAGACTCTATGAATTTCCATATTTCGTGTCGGCCTACCTATATTCATAATGCTATTATGAGGTCACTAAGTCATCGTAGGTAGGTTTTTCTTATAACAGGATTAGAGGCTAGGCGTCGTGAGGAGGGAACGTAGGTAGGGAAGTACCTATCTATCTGCCTACCTATGTATATTTACATGGATATTTCTATAAACACCTACTACATGTATAGGTAGACATGTAAGCCGTCGGAAATGTCTGCGCCTGGCTTGTTAGTTTAAGCCCCATATGACCACGAAGGTGCAGTAAATGCTATCTCTCCTGTGCGCATGACGTCACTAAGCCAGGTGAATAGATATTTCTGACGAATATGCAGTATCTGTAGAACAATAAGTAAGTATACCTACCTCCGCCCCCTCTTTCAGGAATACTCCGTCTAGTTGACCTAATAAACCTAATTGGTTATGAGAATGTAAATTCAATATCATAAATATAACTTATATGATTATTGAATATACCTACATTGCTCATAAAATTATATTACTGCTGCACCCCGGCAGTGTTACTCGCCGTTTATCCCATTCCCGTGGGAAATTTGGGATAACATATACTTAGCATATGTGTTATTCTAATATATAAGCTATGTTACTGTAAAGTTTCATTGAAATCCATTGAGTACTTAGTTTTTATGAGAAAGAGTAAGAAACATCCATCCACACATACCTACAAACTTTCACGTTTATAATATTAGTAGGATATATTTAAAACTCAACGTATTGATTTTTTTTGTACTAGTTGTCTCGGCAAACATTTGTTTTGCCATAGAGAGCCGTCTTTATACCCCGCGTATTAGATGAAATACGCCTTTTAAAACTTCCTTGGACTTCCACGTGTACCTACCTAATTTAGCGAAATCGGTCCAGCCGTTCTCGAGTTTTATCGAGACTAACGAACAGCAATTAATTTTTATACGTAAGTATAGATTAGAATATTTTTTTTATTAATAAGTTGTTAACGAAGCATTAGCGGATTTGATTATTTAAGGATTATGTACTTCAATTGTTATTTATATTATATATTTTAAGTTTTATTCGATTGTATTGTAAAAACACATTAGAATATAAATAAAATAATACGTTCTTAACTCAAAGTGGGTAGAAGTTATGGTTCTAAAACTTGGTGGTACTATTGTTTACCTAATATAAATTTAATCTCTATTATATAAAAATCAATTGATGTTCGTTAGTCTCGCTAAAACTCGAGAACGGCTGGACCGAATTAACTCATTTTGGTCTTGAATTACACGTGGAAGTCCAGGGAAGGTTTAAAAGGAGTATTTCTTCCAATACACGAGGTGCAAATCTTCCTACGGCAAAAGAAGGCCGGTACAGCTAGTTTTTAATAGAAATACTGAAACTGCGCGACTAAAATCGCGTGGTGTCCACTAGTCAGTAATATTCTCAATCCTCAAATCTAAGGCTAAATTATAGGTAGGTAGCTAATTTGTAAGAGTATTTCGTTAAAGGTAAGGCACCAGCTCAACGCTCAGTCACAGCTCGGTTTTACGCCATGTATTCAAAGAAATATAAGGTATTCCGTCTTCACCCCGGCACGTAGGACTACATATACAGAAAGCTAATCAAGAAGTTTATTTGTCGTTGTTGCTGTCCTAGGACACTGTACACAGGGTGTATAAGTACAAGCTCTCGCTACGTGTGTCTTCCGTTTAGGTAGATGCCGTCATTTAAAGCTCATATCTGAAAGTGCTCATGATATTTGCTGGTTCTTGTCAAATCATATCCGTCACCATTTCCATATTCCGGTTAGTCCATCTACTGCTCCTGAACTATTGCCCCCATGCCCGTAGGTAAGTACTTGACAATGGAGTGAAAAGATACGTCATAGAATATTGGTATGCCAAACAAGTCTTTGTTGGCATATTCTAGTAAAAGTAGCTTTTTAATTCCGCCTAACTGTTATCGACAAATCCGCAACCTTAACTCTGGAATTCGGTGAAAGAACTCAAAAAGCACTGAAATTCTGAAAAGAGGATAGACTACACACGGGAACGGAATAAAGCGCCAAAAACGTAGGCCATAGCTAGTATTAAAAGAAAATCATAATGTACTCAGTTTTATTTCAAGAAATCAGCCATGTTCTAAATGCAGTACCTAATATTAAAAATCTGCTTTTTGCTGTATTCACAGCAGAAGCTGTGAATACAAAATATAGGTAGGTATGACAATGGTCAATTATTATTCTCTTCATGTAGTTTTGGGTATTAAGTACAGTCAGCCAAGAAAATAAGGTTGCTTTTCCTTCTCGTTGTAAGATTAAGTACTCAGAAAGATATTAATTACACAGGAAGTGTCATCCAAACCGATGGACTACTTTTTGGCTGACTGTACATAAGTAAAATATCAAATGAGATCATATTTTTAATTCTATTAAAGAATAATAAGTGAACATATCATATACGTCAACGACTGGTGTCTCACGACAAAGGATGGTGGAACGTTGCTCAAGATCGCAAGGCGTGTAAGGAGGGGTGGAGGCCTTAGCCCCACAGTGGGAAAATAGTGAACTGCTAGAACTAGTTAATATCATCATAATACCTATTTGTATCATCCAACAATAGCATTTATATTATAATAAAATATACCAATTATAATCGTAAGGAGTAACTAGTTGCCTACTTATTCCTTTTTTGTTTGTTGTACAGAATCAGAATTTACAATACTGCAAATACATATTATGTATAACACTACACTGTAGACCAGTTAATAAATTAGTAAACATACATTTTATATGCTTTGCTAAACTTGCTTTTTTACAACATCACTTTCTCCAACATCTAAAAGTTCACCCTACTTCTAATGTATTTTGAGAAGTTTGGATGAAGACATGCCCATGTCTTAAAATAAGCCAAGTGATTTGCAGTTTATGATTTCAGATCAGAATTCAAAATCGTAAAAACAAAATTAATGATCTGGCAGTCAAAAGGTTAAAGGATAAAATTTGACAGTTCCTATTTTGTAAATTAAGCTGAAACTTTAATGCTATCAGGATCATCCCCTCGTTAAATATACTGTAACTCAATTGCAGCAGAGTACAAAATTGTGTGAATGGAAACTGTCAAATTGGTCCATCAAATTAAAACTCTTTAGTATATCTACTGATTGATGTTGTTATGTTTAGTTAGAAATATTTTTTAGAGATGCTACTGTTTCCATGTGTTGCTTCATAGCTTTCTTCACTTTTCTTGATTTTTCTTTGGGCTCTGGTTTGTTGACCTTCTTATACAGTTCATTTTTTATAGCTGATACTATAGGAACCTGAAAATAACAGAAAATACACATAAATAAATGATTTTCTATAGCCACTGGATCACAGAGGCTTTACTGATGATATCAATAAGAATGTAATGTGTAGGTACCAGTTTTATACTCACATCTTCTGGAATATGAACATATCTGATGTTACGACCTTGTACAAACAGGTTTTCAAACGAATATTCATTTCCTTGGGCATCACAATAGACAGCATTTGTGAAATTTATATTCATAAACCTGAAATTTTTTTTTTAAATTACTAAAGAGATTTTGTCAATGATATCATAAAAAAATACAATTCAATTCAATTTAATACTTTGCAGACAGGCACAATAATTATAAATAATAATATGTATAATATGTCTATAGAAATTAGAATAGAACTCTGCACAAAATTAAATCTAAATGCAATTGACTGAATAAACTGGTATTGCCAACATTTACGATTAAGGGAGTATGACTCATACAAACAGAAAATTCTATAAAGTACAAACCCATCAACACTGCTGACAAATCCACAAATATAGGCATCATTTCTTAAATCAACATTTATGTTTTGGCCTTGCATAGCTTTTACAAGACACAATAAGGTGTTATGGTAGAAAAATTTTTCTTTAGCTGTACCCACAAACTTATCCATTATAATGAAATTGTTGACTATAGATATTATATCTGGGCCTGTTTTACAATAACCAATCTTTCGTCTGGCTTGGACTTCAATTCTAACTCAGCTCTCACTATGCTCCAATTATTGTCTTTATTTTCAGCCCAAATGTAATATGTCCCTCGGTCCTTAGTCCCTGTTACCGGTATGCAAAATCTTGCTGACGAGGAGTCGGAAAAATTTTCCAAATTGGTGAGTTTGAACCTTCTATCCTTTATTGGTTCACCGAGGAAGTGCACTGCACCCGGATGGTGTCGAAGAGTTTTTAGGGCGCTTTTGTAATAATCCAAAGATCGAACTTTATCAATTAGGCGGTTTTGTAAATAAAATCCTGTTGATACAACAAGTAATCCACCCCAGCCAGCGATTTGCATTAACCGATTAGTAGATAAATTCATTACAATAAGTTTTCGAGTTAATAGCTGTGAGCAGAAAATATAAATTTCAATAGCAACAAACAAAACAATATTTACATAACAAACTTTTCTTTTAGGTTAGGTGTCCAAGTGTCCAATCAGTTTGACCCTTACTGACAAGTATCCCTCAGTCCGTCACTCCGTTCTAATCCTGTGGTAGAGTGTTCTGTGGTTCTAATGCCGTTGTCTCTCGTGAGGGTTTACTAAATAATGCGGCAAATTTTATTTCCCAGGCACTTTCCTTGTCTTCTTGGGTCTTGTTTTTTGTAGGTTTAGTAGCCTGGTAAAAAAAAACAGGTCTCAACTGTACCTGGTTGCCTTTGCCTTTTCCAGCCAGAGACAAATTTAAAAACAACGAATATGTCAATAAGGTGTCGAGCCCGAGTCCGGAGTGTCAAACAATTATCTCGATCATAACACGAGGAATAGGACGAAGTTATTAAATTCAGACGATTTATTTGTCTGTTCCAATAAGTAAACCTTATAGTGTCTAAAGATGAGCACCTCCCGTGGAAGCACCACACGAAACAGACCACAGAAACATCAAAATCGAACTGCTTTCAAAAACAACCTCCACGATACTAGTGGTAAAACAAAGTTTTTGAATACATTGGAGGTTTCCGGAGTGTGTCAGCGATGTAAAGATATTATAGATTGGAAAATTAAATATAAAAAGTATAAAATGTTGACGGCTCCTAAAAAGTGTGCAAATTGTGGAAATAAAAGTGTGAAACAGGCCTATCACGTATTATGTGGTCCATGTGCAAAAGAGAAAAAAGTATGCGCCAAATGTTGTAAAAATTCTGAGGTAACCACATATTATTGTCCACGAATTTTCGGCATGTAAATATTCAGTACAACTAATAATTGAATCAGTTAGTTTTGTAAAACTTGGTTAGACATTCTTTCATAAACATGTTTTACTTTAAAACTTTTTTTTATGACTTTTAACTTTTTTTTATCACTATGAACAAGCGTATATGCTTGTTATGTTCGCATAAAAGTAGTTAACTCTTTCCTGGACAATAAATGCCTATAGGCGTCATAACAATAAAACATCTATTGTGTGTATTTTACTGTCCACCAATCTGTTAAATTAAGTTACAGTATTTTGTCAGAATTGATACTTGAAAAAGAAAAAAAAAACAGCCTCCTTAGTAATTATAAAATGCCTTGTATAAATTGTGTGACTATATTATTATTAATAAAGTTTAACTTTGTGTAAATTACAGACTGAGCAAGAAGTTCATGAAGAAAACAAAGCTGTGAATGTAGATATATCAGCAATGCTCAAACTGTTACCGGAAAGAAAACGGAGGACTATACTAAGGTAAGGTGTTTATAATTACTATCCTCCAATACATTACATGCTATTTTAAGTGAACAATTCAAGATGTATGAAGTAATTTTGATTTCTGCAAAACTGTAGAAAATGACAATTGAACTTGTTTTTCAGTGCTGGCTCTGAACTAGCTTCTTGCACCTTGACTGGTTAATGATATGGTAGTATTTGCATATCCATAGACCTGCCATCTTACCAGTCAATTAAAAAAAATGTAACTTTGTACCTTGAAAACAATTAATTACATTAAAATTTTATTTATTAGGTATAGTCAATTATGGTAAGTAATATTGGTCAATAAAAATTCAGAGTTCTAGTTGAAAGTTTTAACACATTGGTGGACAGTAAAATAGACACAATAGATTTTTATTATTATGACACCTATAGCCTTTCACTGTCCTCCAATGTGTTAAAAAAGTATTGGTCTGGCAGGCTTCAAGATTGGTTGACTTGGCATGGACATTGCCATGCCCTTAGATTAGTATGAACGCTGAATTGTATAACACAAAGTTGCTTCCCACTATCTGTCTATGTATACAAGGGGAGGTCCAAAAGTTGGGGGAAAGGAGTGGAGTAGGTCAAATTTTGCGCTAATGAGCATGTAATTAGGAGAATATATTATTGAGATATCATTACTGAGTTATCGTCCAGAGAAGAAATAATTCTGGAAGTGATCTGCAACTATTGAGCAAATTGAGCAGAAGTCATCAAGTTTCTCACTAAACAAGGAAAAAGCCCGAAAAACATCATGGAAGAAATGGAAGCTGTTTATGGGGAATAATGTCGGTCCAAAACCATGATTTACAAGTGGAATAGACTTTTCAAACATGGAAGAGACTCAATCGAAGATGACCCCTGCTCCGGGCACCCTGTAGAGGCCACCTCATTGGATATTGTTGAAAAAATTGAAAAACTTGTTTTGGAGGATGCCAGATTGAAGAAGAAACAATTATCTGCATTAACTGGAGTATCTGAAACTACCAGTTTGAGAATATTGCATGATCATCTCGGCATGACAAAAGTGAGTGCAAGATGGGTACCGCCAATGCTCACGCTTCTTCGAAGAAAGAAGCGAGTTGACGCATCAGAGCACTTTTTGGAGATCTGTGGCGAAGTTTTGGAGCAGATTGTTACTGGAGATGAAACTTGGGTTTATCATTATGAACCTGAGTCCAAACAAGAGTTAATGCAATGGCATAAAAAGGGTACACCACCTCCCAAGAAGTTCAAGGTGTCAGAATCAGTGGTAAAGATGATGGCTACTGTTTTCTGAGATACGGAAAGAATTTTGTTAATCAACTACAGAGCAAAAGGTGTTTAGGTCGCAAGGTGTCCTGCTAAAACAAAGAAAAATATTTTTTCGAGGGTATAAAAAAGCTAATCACTTGGTCTAAAAAGTGTGTTGAGCTAAAGGAGGACTATGTAGAGAAGGAAAAATAAAATTATTTTAATAACAATTTTTTTCATATCTATTCCGCGAACTTTTGAACCTCCCCTCGTATATGCTAAGATTTTGAAAATGTTGCAATTTTGATGAGTTTTTTTTTTATTAGATAGATTGATTCAAGAGGAAGTTTTATATGTACAAAACATCCATGGTTTATTGAGTAGCAGTATTGTACTCAATCAAAGCCAGAGTGGGTCGCTAGTAGGAAATACACCTTTGATTAATAATTGTATCTTCACAAATATGCTACGGCTTGTATTCCTTGAGATAGTAACAAGTTTTTGTCTATTCCAGGTGTGTACAAAAAAATGGTGGCGAACACACTCCAGAAATTATTGCAAAAATTGAGGACCTACTAGAAAAATTAGAAAGAACCGGACTTTCTGACCTAGATGAGAGTGATAGTGAAAATGGTTCTGATGAAGATGATGATGAACAGTGATAGTAATAATGTATCTTCGTATGAATATTAAAAAAGAAACTATGGGAAACCATTCATTTTCTATAACAGTCAATAAATTTCTGCTAATTTAACAATTCGTTTAATTTGATTGTCATTACCTTTCTTTCTGCACAACCCAAGTCTTATGCTAGATAAGGATTGGTCCAATGTGTGGTGCCAGCAAAAGGTGAATATCCTTAAACCTTATTCTGGCCAGTTGTCAATCTGTGATGTCAGTAGGGCCCGCCGGACCACTTGTACCATTGATGGTACAATTGGCACTGATTTCTCCCAGTTGTACCATTATCTTAAATACAAGTAAAACACCTGAATTTACTTAGGCTTATACCACCTTATACCGGGACCACTTGTACCATTGAACAGTAATTATCCCAGTTGTACCTACCTACGAGTATGTGTATAAGCTGTGACTACGTCCCGGGAATATTACAAAGTAAATAACTCAAACTGAGCTAGGATATTTAAATTTAATTGTAGTTTTTTCTTTAAGTGAATAAAAGGTGTACATTTACAGATTTTTTCGAGGAACATTTATCTCCTTAACTACCAGTTGCATTTGTACTTTGGCTGAATATATTGTTTTTTTTTTTTTTGTGTTACCACGTTCGTCGGCAGTACGTCTGTGGGCGGTTAATTCAAAGTTCGCGATCTGGCAGGTACGTCGAGCGCCGATATCGAAAAAAAATTTTTCGTCGCATGGCACTAAATTTGTATGGAGAAAAAACCCAGTGCCGTATCGCAGTTTCGAACTGCCGACGAACGTGTTACATTTGGTTTTCGTTTTTTCAAAGGGTCAGCTATAGTACGAAAATCACAGTCATCTTTAATTAGGTACTTTTCAAAATGCAAACAACGTAGTTGGCCATTCCACCCCTCACAAGTGTTTGTGGTGCGGTGTCTCTCCCCAAAGTTACACCAAATATTTTGAACAAGTGATTTATAAGTGGCTAGCAATGACAAAGAAAGAATTCTTATCTTAAGTTTTACTAATGGTACAAGTGGGACAATTCAATCTCAAATCTATCCCAGTTATACCATTAATGGTTACAACTGGGAGAAATCAGTGCCAATTGTACCATCAATGGTACAAGTAGTCCGGCGGGCAGTAGGGCACTTCACTACTAGATGAATGTTGGTTACATTTTTGTATCATCAGGCACACAGCAGAAAGTATAGGCAGATAAACGGAAGAAGAGAAATAAAGAAACCAGGATTAAGCGTGTGACTGCTGCCCTCGCTCGCGTCAAGCTGCCCTGCATCCTGGGTTTCTTATATTAATAGTTACACTGAGACTGATTGACAAGTGAATGGTGCCTCAGTAACACCATTGTAATGGGTCATCATTATCTATCTGCTGCTGGACGCCCAAGGCATTTGTACCTTTGTCTGCTTATGTGGGCCCACACTCAGCCAAATTGATGGAACACCTGGTTGTTGGTGGCCTGGTACTAGCCTATGATAATATGCCTCTTACATGTTTCTTATCTTCATAGGTAGGTATTTATTAACGGAAATAGATATACAATTTCTGGGTATCTTACCACCTACATAAGCATAATAATATTGTTTAGTGCGCTATGTGAAGGTAGGTTGTAAATATTGTAAAAATGTAAAAGTGAACACCAAAGTTTTTGTATCTCTTTATTTAACTGGCAATAGTAATACTCTTAAAAATATATAAATACAGTAAAACTTTATTAATTAATATTCTCTACAATAACTGACCTTATTTACATAAATTATTTTATTAGGTAGGTACATTAGCAAAGTAAAAATAGTTTTTTCAATAGGTAATTGATTTATGTTAGTCCCAGTTGCCGCAACTGCAAAAAGAAAAAACAAAATATGAATATCTATTCAGGAAATAGCCAAATCGATCAAAATACGTCTACTAGGGATACACCTTACACACACACATACACACTCTTTTCTAGAGAATAATCCACAATTTCTATAAAATCTTCTGTCAGATCCCAGCTTTCACTTATTAACAGTGCCCTCAGTTATAAGCAGGTAACATAAATGCAACGGCCTATGATTCCTCACGGCCAGTTAAACATGTAGGAGGGAAAGAGCAAGATATATTTATCTTCTGTCTCTTACGGCGTAGCAGCGCATGTACTTGACACTTTTACTACCAAAATGACAGTTCGGATCTAGAAGTACATCCAATTGCCATACAGATTGCGTAGAAAGAGAAAGACTGAGGGTGGTACGCGGCTTGCAAGTCTAGTTGTGTTTGCTCTGAACCTTTACCACTACCTATTCAATGTTATTAATCGCAGATTCGTAATTGTTGGATTTAGAACAGTGGGACTAAATTAGTGATTTTTTTAATACCACCCGTAATTCCCAATATATCGTATTGGCACATTCTAAACTGAATGAATTGAAAATGACCATGGAAATGGACCAATTGAAATTCAGCAGTGAGTTGTACTGTACATACATCTGATTTGATATGATGGATGGACGGATGTTATTATTTTTTATTAGATTGAATCATATTCAAATTTAAACAGCAATTTGGGCAACAATAATAATTATGTGTCCTCCAGTCAGGTTAATTTTCATGTTCTCGCCCTTCAATCAAACTTTATTCGTGAAGAACTGTAAAGAACTAAAACTTACCAATCCTTGTCGCTCCTTTTCCTTTTGAAGTATAAAGTTAGTTTGTTTGTCATCAAACTTCACTACGGCTGCTAAGACCTTCGCTAAAGTTAAGGAATGTGTCCCAGGTCCTGTTAGGTATTCATATAGTATATTTCTTAAATATTCTAGTTCAGTATTTTCTTGTAAGGAATGCAAGTGTCGTAAACTAACTAAAGCTTCGTCCAATCTCCTTTCTAGTTTTTCATTGGACAATCGAAGTTTTTTATTGCTTTCTTGCAGTTGTTCAACATTAACGTTATTGGACTGATTTAAAATTTCCAAATCATTTATTTTTCGATCCAATTCTGAGTTCTTTTTTACGATAGCGTCATATTTATTTTGGATTGTCGTTCTTTCAGCATTATGTGCATTGTCTTTGTTCATTTCGAGTGGTTTCACATAAGAATGAGATTGTATTTGATCCTTTAATTCAAAGTTTTCTTCAGATAACATGTTATTTTGCCGTAATAAGTCTTCCACTCGACTCTTCTCTATTAAGAGTTCAGATTTCAGAATCTCAAGTTCTTCCGTCATATCACCACTACTTCTGTCGACATTAGTTTCACTCGAGGCTATAGATTCACGCAATTTATCATTGAGAGCGCTATTTTCCTTAGAAATTTTTGTTAAATATGTTTGCAGTCCTTCAATATCGGAGAGTAAGCGACGATTATCTTCTTTCAGAATGTCATAATCTTGTTTTAGAACTTCATATTTTTCTGTAATCTCATTTGATGTACTAGACACAGATTCGAACTTTTCTGTCTTTAATTTGAGGTCAGAAATGGTGCTGTTTAATCTTTGAACGTCATTATTCATCTTGGAGAGTTCATTAGTTTTTTCAAAAAGTTCTTGTGTTAATTGATCATTTTCAGTTACAAGTCTGCTTTGTTCTATCAAGTTTTGTTCATGATCAGTACATTTATTTTCTATGACAATTAATTTTTCATACAAGTTTTCTTTCTCTTGTTTAGTTTGTTCACATTTAGCTTTCAGTACATTATTTTCTTCTGAAAGCGATTCAATTTTTTCTTTCAAGTTCTTTTCTAAATCATCAGTGTACTGAGATTCCGCATCTTGATATTGTTTACTTTCACGATTTTGTTCCAGCTGTTCTATTATCGAATTCAAATGATCTTTTTCTTTCTCAATATCTTCATGTGATTTCCTTATGTCCGTAAGTTCATTTTCTAGCGTTCCGACATTAGAAACGATTGTCTCGAATTGTACTTTCAACTCTTTGTTATCTGTAGTTAAATTATTACACTTGCTCTTTAAATCTTCGCATTGCTGTTCAGCAATTTGTAAAGAATTTTTTAGACATACATTATCTTCTTTCAGTGATTTTAATTGGCTTAGACTTGACTCATAATCACTCTTAGCTAAATCGAAATCATTCTGAACTTTGTCGTTAGTTAATTTAAGTTTCTTGTTAATTTCGATGTTGTTGTCAAGTTCTATTTTTAAGTTATGGTATTCCGACTGCAAATTTTCGTGTTTGCCTGTGAGTTCAGAAAAATCTTTTTTCATTTTCTTGTCTCTTCCCTCAGTGCCTTCAATTTGAGCACGAATTTTACTATTTTCGTCTTGTAACAATGAAATTTCCTTTAATTTATTTTCATACTGTGTCTTAATTTCTAATAATTCGGCGTTCAGTGCAGCATATTTTTCTGTGTCACTATTTTCATATGTCGATGTCAATTCTCGAATATTTGTTTTAAGGTTATCATTTTCAACCAAAAGCAATTCATTTTTTTCTTTAAGCTCATTGTATAGAGTTTCAAGAATACTTTTACTTGTTTCTAATTCTTTCAAAGTGGTTTTGACTACTTCAAACTCGCTTTCATGGTGTAGTGAACTTAATAAACATTTTATTTCATCATCCATATTAGAGAAAAACAATTTATTGCTTGATTCAGTTTTACGCATTTCTTTTACTATTGCATCATAAGATGTTTTTATGTCTTTAATTTTTATATTAACATTGTTGTAAATATTTTTCATTTTGTTTTGGAGCACTTCCTTTGTTGATTGCAATTCTAATATTTTTTTATGTAATTCGGAATTTTCATTTTGGACAAGCTCGTCATTTTTGAGAAGCTTTTCAATTTCAGTTTGTAACTTAGCAAGTTCCACTCTTTCCTCATGCATTTCTGCCTCCAGACTTAAATATTTATCCTTCCAACTATCGGATTTATCCCTGTTCTCTAAGTCTTTCTCAAGACTTGATAACTGTGTTACTTTTCTCGCATTTTCTTCAGTCAGTTGTTTATTTCTTTCTTCCAGATAGGAATTCCTGTCAATCATTGCTAATTTTTCAGCAATTTCTTGCTTGTTCTGAAGCTGAAGACAACGACATTCTTCCTCAGCCTTTGATTTCAGTTGTTCCAACACATGACACTTTGACTTTAGATCTTGCAACTGAGCTTCTTTATCGGATGTTTCGTGTTTGTTTAGTTGCAATTCACTTATACTTGATGTATGTTGAAGAATCTCCTGTTCTAAATTTGATATTTTTGCTTTATAATCATTACTTAATTTTGTCAGCTTCTGTACATTTTTTTCTTGATTTTCTAAACTGCTTTTAAGAGAACGTATTTCGGATTCTTTACTTTCTAGCTCTTTGTGTATACTTAGTTTATTCTCTGCCAGAGATATGGCATTTTCTTCTTCCCTTTTTGAAAAAATGTCCACTTTATTTTGAAGTTGCGTTATTTCTTCCTTTGCCTTTTCTAAATCAAGTTCAAGTGCAGACGTCTCCTTAGTCTTTGAAAAGTCGTATTGATTAAGTTTATTTTGCAAGTCCTCATTTTCATTTTTTATTTGTTCACATGCCACCTCCAGATCTTTTTTATTTTTCTGATACTCATTGTTTTCTTCTTTAATTTTATCTGTTTCCTTATGCAGTACTTGTAGTTCAGTGGTTAGCTGAGAATTCTTTTCCTTCATTAATTTATGTGATTCTTTGTATTTATTCATAAGCTGCTCCAACTTTTCAATTTTACTGTTTAAATTGATAATTTCTGTGTTTGTTTCAGGCGCAGTTTTGGTATCACCTGATATATCTATCAACTGCTCAACTTTTTCTTCTGGGGCGGTTCTTAGACTTTCATTAGGACTGGTATCTATCGCTCCTGTGCCACTGTTATCTTGCAAACATTTGATTTGTGTGTTCAAAGTATCAATCTTCATATTTTTTTCTTCAATCTCGACGCGCAAAGCTCTCTCTAAATGAGCCTGTAATTAATGTATAAAAGGTTACCAGTTATTTTCTTTATTGTAGGTATTATAATGTATATACAATTTACAACAACCAAACTGACATACCCCTAACAAGAGAAGTTTGGCAATAATGTACATTTATGAAAGCTCGTTTTGTACAGCACATATACTAATGCTAGCAATAAAGGTAGATTATAATTGCTTTTTACATACCTTAGCACTTTGTTCTAAAGAACATTGCTCTCGAAGTTCAGAAATTCTTCTAAGTGCTTTGTCTTGTGTTTCCACCAAAACACTCTGAAAATAAGAATAAAATATCGTCAGTATTTAAAACTTTTAATGAACTCTGTTTTATACAGCTAACAAACCAGCCCATTGATGGTCCCGTTTAAATCTGTTTCCACCAATAAAGAGTCGAGCGACAATGACAAAGAGTAGAAAATGAGCTCGCTCCTTTCTAGAGGGATCTTAATAAGTCCTTTCCACTCTCAATAGAATTGACCCAACCAACAACATCAAATAGTTTTTGTCATCACTTGGGTCCGAATCACATCGCGACACGGCCGTTCTTTGCCTATTGAAGTTAACACAACTGAGCTCGCATGCTGTAGGAATCGACATTTATTTTTCATTTTCAGTTCATTATTTCTCTTTCGTCGTAGAAAAGAAAAATATTTCATGCCTAGCTCCTGCCCAGCAGTTCCGGGCATAGGAATAGGACTGAGGTTTTCCCTTGCCTGTCGTAAAAGGGCGACTGAAAGTGCCCCCATCGCCCCCAACCTGGTGACGGTTCGCGAGGACCTAGCGCGGCTGGAGCCACTCCTGGACATAGTGGCCCAGGCTGTTCCGGGGGCCCCGGCAATAACGCGAGCGCGGTAACCGTGGGGATTTAGTGGTTGCGAGTCCCACCTAACCCCGCCGCTGTTCCCGTTAGCGGTGGGGTATCTATAACGGATTTCCCCATGATAAAAAAGGTATACAGACATATTAGCTCATTCCCATGTATGTATATCCATTCACGCGCAGTAGATAGCAAAACTGTTGTTCGGGCCCCAGAAGAGCCTACTGACTCCTAAAATAAGGAAATAGCAAGCGTTAGGGAAAGCATTGTGCGCGCGCGGGCGCGCTCCCTTAACTCGCCGATAGGCGTTTTATTCACGTATTCATTCGGCCATTACACTTGCATTGTGAAGCATCAAAATTATACATCTGTTACTACTTTTCGATATTATCGTTTTATTTGCCTCCAATTTGTTTACGCTAAAACAAAATTGGTGGCCCATGAGGGGAACCAAGAAGAACCAGCAAAATTCTACAACAAATATAGAAAATTGAGGCAAAATCGCTCCGGTCAAGTTGGAATTCCTGGCTGTCTACGGACCTACTTTGGAATTGATGTGGCTGCTGGGAGTGTACGAGCCCTTGGTGGACATAGCAGTGCTGCAACTAAAGCATCACCTAACACTAAGAGGATCATCAAAAGATAAGTGCCCTTCCTAGAATCCATATTCCTAAAAAACTCCTAGGTCCTACTTTGTACCAAGAAAATTCACACTTGATCCAAAATCCTACCTTTCCATTGCGTAATTCAGATGAATTGAACTTTAATTAAATAAAAGTACTTAATTTCGCCTCTGCTTGGGTATTTTAAGTCCCATAACAAGCATATTTTCTAAATTATTTTTCGAAATTACATTGGCGTTAACTACCCACATATTATTTTTCCAAAAAATAAATTCCTTTTTTGGTTGTTTTTTTTTGTAAATTTCAGCTGTATATCACGTCATTGATGTGATTTATTATAAATAATAAGCCTGTAGATCAATATTCTTCATGATTTATGCTTACAAATTATTTCTTAATAGGTAATTAGGTACCTAAACCTACTCAAGGTGTCGATGTCACAATTTACCATTAAATGCAAGTTTTAATTATAAGTATGCAAAATATAAATGCAAAGGGCTATTAAAGTCATAATATCCGTTTCAAAATTTATTTAACATATTGTTTTTCTCCAAAATTTCAGGCGCGCCGGCCGAATCGCGCCAGATCATATCAGTTGTACACCAAAGTGCAACATAAGATCTAAGTACCCGGATAAGGTCACCGGCCTCCAGTCAGCTGTTCCATACAAAGTGCAGAGCATAAGATAAGCTATACCTACATAGATATAGAAGCATGTCTATACAATAAGATTGTATTTCTATTTTTTTATTTGTCGTATTTTGTTTTACCTGCCTAATTGTGAGATTGACACAGAATGAATTCGGATAATCAAGGGGTTGACATTAGGAAACAATGTTTGAAGGAACTATACACTAGGCGTACCTCAATAAAGGGTCAGGTAACTAAATTTGCCAACTATCTCACTACGTTATTAGCTACTGCAGAGTTAGATGATGTACACATAGCCGAGTTAACTCTTAGATTAGGGAAATTAGAGGCATTGTCTAACCGATTTGAGGAACTACAGAGTGAGATCGAGGTGTTAAGTTCGTCAAATATAGCTGAAGAAATTGATGAGCGCGATAAAATCGATTGTTCTATTGTGTCAAACATTGCTAGGGCAAGAACCTTGCTTGAGTCACAGTCTAAACGCAATGAGTCAGGATCGAACAATAATGACAACTCTCATTGTCATCACGAACATGACATAGGCCTGAAACTACCACAGATACAAATAGCTAAGTTTGATGGCGCCTACTTCAAATGGTTGGAGTTTCGCGATACATTTGAAAATTTAATTCATAATAACAGCCGTATGTCGCCCATTCATAAGTTTCATTATCTGAGTTCCTACCTGGAAGGCGATGCGGCCAGGATAATTTCCAACCTCGAAGTTTCATCAGCCAATTACAGTGAGGCTTGGGATTTGTTGTGTAGTAGGTATAACAATAAAAGGGTCTTAATAAATCAACACCTAAGTTCACTTTTTAACGTAAAACCCCTACCGCGTGAATCGGAAAGATCTATACGTTTCTTGGTCGATCATGTAACAAAAAATCTACGTGCCCTGGCTAGCTTAGGCCAACCCACAGACAAGTGGGACGTTTTAATTATCTTTATGCTTACATCAAAACTGGACAGTGTAACCTTGCTAAAATGGGAGGAGTGTAGAAATTCTTTCGAGGGAGATGTACCCACATTAGACCAATTTTATAAATTTTTAATTGACCGTGCTGACGTAATTGAGTCTTTAAGTCGCAACCACAAAATTGAAACTAAAACTACACCAATTAGCCCTAGTGTATCCCGTAATAATGCTACATCGTATAGCCAACAGAAGCCCCAGCAACAGCAATCTCACGGTGCACATACAAGGTCGTTTGCTGTCACAAACAATAAATCAGTTAAGCCAAGTGTGTTCTTATGTATAATTTGTAGTTCTAATCATAAGATTTATGACTGCCCTGTATTTAAAGCTAAAGATATAAAGGAAAAAATGGCAGATGTGTCTAAATACAAACTTTGTAGCAATTGTTTGCGACAAGGCCACCCCACATCTGAATGCCGTGTAGGGCCTTGCCGTGAGTGTAAGCAAAGGCATAACAGCTTACTACATAATATTGATTATAACGATTCTGTCAATAGTAATGTCGTTATTGGCCAAAAGGAATCAACAGTCAGCTTTTCTAAACATAGCTCAGTACAAATATTACTGTCTACTGCTTTAATTGAAGTGTCAAATCCACAATCCAATCAAAAGGAGACTGTGCGAGCTCTATTGGATTGTGGAAGTCAATCGACTTTTATAAGCAAATCTTTAAAGGACAAGTTAGGTTTAAACTGCACCCAGATTGACTCGCTAAAGGTTATCGGGATAGGCAATCAAGCAAATAATAAAGTGGATGAAATATGTAAGCCACAACTAATTTCAAAATGTGGTAAATATAGTTTAATATTCTCCTGTCTCGTTCTAAATGATTTAACAGGATATTTACCAAAATTTCCTATCAATACTCAGGGATTAAATATTCCCAAGGATATTTCACTGGCAGACCCACAATTCAACTTCCCTGCTCCGGTTGACATTTTAATAGGGGCTGACCTGTTTTGGGATATCGTAGGAAGTGGACAAAGGTCTCTAGGCGTAAACAATCCGAAGCTAATTCAATCTAAATTTGGATGGATTATTTCAGGGCCCATTAGTACATCTAAAAGTTCTAAGGACACTATTTACACTAATCATGCGACAATTACAAGTGAATCAGAAATTCATATTGAAAATACAATAACAAAATTTTGGGAACTAGAAGAAATCCCTAGCCAAAGAGTATTGAGTATAAACGACAATATTTGTGAAACCCATTTTAAGACTCATACTACAAGAGATGAATCAGGTAGGTTTTGTGTGAAATTACCAACAATAGACTCTCCAGATTGTTTGGGAGATAGCTACCGCATTGCTAAAAAACGTTTATTTAATATGGAGAAGAGATTTAGGCGTAACGCTGATCTAAAGACAGAGTACGCAAAATTTATTAAGGAATACAAAGATTTAGGTCATCTTTCGTTAGCTACGGATAACATACCGTATAACTCTTATTTTTTGAGCCACCATGCTGTTTTCAAACATGATAGTGAATCCACGAAGCTCAGGGTGGTGTTTGATGGATCAGTCCCGTCTTCGTCTGGCTCTTCATTAAATGACATACTGAGAGTAGGCCCAAATATACAGGACTCGCTTTTTTCCATTTTACTTCGTGCAAGGCAATATAAATATCTTCTAACGGGTGATATAGAAAAAATGTATCGACAGGTTAATGTTAGTCCTGAAGATAGAAACTTGCAGCTCATATTATGGAGGGAAAACGAGTCTATGCCCATCAGCACATACAGACTTAATACTCTCACTTACGGTACTGCAAGTGCGAGCTATTTAAGCACTCGATGCTTGTGGCAGCTAGGGGAAGAGCAGGATGACGAACTAATAAAAATGATTATTAAGAAGGACTTTTACGTCGATGATCTCATTACCGGGGCTGATACAGAAGAACAATTAAGTTATATACAACAATCTGTGTCTAGTGCCCTGAGTTCTGGATGTTTCAATTTGCGAAAATTTAAATCGAATTCTAACCTTTTCGTTGATATGAACAACATAAATGTACATGACAAATTAACCTTGAGTGAATCTTCCAGCACTCTCGGGCTTGGTTGGACTCCTTCCAATGATACGTTACATTTTCCTTTGAAAAATGATTTTGTAAGTCCTAATCAAAAAATAACGAAACGATTCATAATGTCAAATGCCTTTAGAATTTTTGACCCACTTGGTATATTGAGTCCGACAGTAGTGATACCTAAAATCATACTTCAGGGCTTGTGGCAGTCAAAACTAGGCTGGGATGAGCAGATCCCACAAGACATAAATGACGATTGGCAAAGATTTCATGGAGAGCTTAAATACCTCTCAAACTTTGAAATACCTAGAGCAATACTATGTGAATTCCCAAGGTACATAGAATTACATTCATTTAGCGACGCTTCACAGCGTGCTTATGGAGCATGCATCTACATAAAGTCGGTGGATAAAAATAATAAAGTAATTTGTAGATTGTTGTGCGCCAAATCCAAAGTGTCACCCGTGAAACCCACCACTATACCTCGTTTAGAGCTGTGCGCCGCACTGTTGGCTGCTAACCTTGTCAGGTCGGTCTTAAATTCCATCAGATTCAAGCCTCATCGACTTATTCATTGGTGTGATTCGAATGTGGTAATAGGGTGGATAAATTGTAAAGACACATCTAAATTAAAAACTTTTGTAGCCAATCGTGTGACTGCAATAGCTAATGTCACGAGTCCATCACAGTGGCGCTATGTACCAACAAACGCAAATCCAGCTGATTTAATTTCTCGAGGGATGCGTGCTAAAGCTTTAACATCTGCGGATTTGTGGTGGTCCGGACCACCCTTTCTAGTCCAAGAAGAATCTGAATGGCCCACTTCAAACAACAATGTCTTGGACAGCAATGATCTGCCTGAAACTAAATGTAATTCCGTCTTAACTTCAGAGCCATCACGAATTGTTATTGAAAATTTCTCTGATATTATAGTATTAAACAGGACTGTTGCCAATGTCAAGCGGTTTATTAACAATGTTAAAAATCCTCATAATAAACTTGTAGGTATTTTATCTGCTGAAGAGTTGAATGAGGCGTTCTTATGTGTATGTGCTATGGCACAAAAGAAATCATTTCCTGTAGAATACAATTTACTTTTAAACAACAAGCCATTAGGCCCAAAATGCAAGTTTTTGTCGTTATCTCCATTCATGGATAATGGTGTCATCCGTGTTGGGGGAAGACTGGACGCGTCAAGCTGTCCATATGAAAAAAAGCACCCAATTCTTTTACATTTCAAACATCATTTAACTAAACTTTTCTTTGAATGGAAGCATCTGGAATGTATGCATGCAGGTCCACAACTTCTATTGGCAACTGTCCGCGAAACGGTTTGGCCTATAAGCGGACGCCGATTAGCAAGACGAACTGTTGAAAGGTGTGTTAGGTGCAGACGCGTCAGGGGTAAAACACTATTGCCCAAAATGGGTAATTTGCCAGGTCAAAGGGTAAATGCTGATTTTCCATTTTTGTCTGTTGGAATGGACTATGCCGGCCCATTTTATATCCTAAATAAGAAAGGGCGTGGTAGTCGCGTAATTAAATGCTATTTGTGCCTTTTTGTATGCCTACGTTACAAATGTATTCACCTGGAAGCGGTCAGTGATCTAACAAAGGATTGCTTTATTATGACCCTTAAAAGATTCGTTGCAAGGCGGGGTAAGCCCATAGAATTATATAGTGATAATGGGCGTAATTTCGTGGCAGCGGCTAAGGAACTAAAAACTTTTTTTGACAATCATGCTGTATCAATCTCAGATTATGCTGCTCGGCAAGGTATAAAGTTTAATTTCATACCAACTTATGCTCCTCACTTTGGCGGCATCTGGGAGGCCGGTGTGAAATCTGCTAAATATCATGTAAAGCGCGTGATAGGAAATAGCCATCTAACTTTTGAAGAAATATCAACACTGTTCACACAAGTGGAGGCGATTTTAAATAGTCGCCCGCTATGTCCTTTATCCTCCTCTCCTGATGAATTCCTTTTCCTTTCTCCAGGGCACTTCATCATCGGAAGACCATTGACAGCACTGCCTGCACCTAACCTAGAAAACTGCAAGGAACACAGTCTACAAAGATATGCCCGGTTAGAAAAGGTACACCAGCATTTTTGGAAGAGGTGGCAAAAGGAGTATCTTGCAGAGTTGCAACAGAGAACTAAATGGAAAACTAATACAATCAAACTTAAGGTGGATGATCTGGTGCTACTACAAGAAGAGCATCTTCATCCACTTAATTGGCGCCTTGGGCGTGTAGCACGACTGTTTCCTGGTCCTGATGGATTATCAAGAGTTGCGGACGTCAAAACATCTAAAGGCTACGAGCGGAGGCCGCTAATTAGGCTATGTCCTTTACCATCTGCAGAGGAGCTCAAAGTTGAAGATCCCTTCAACGAGGGGGAAGATGTTCGGGCCCCAGAAGAGCCTACTGACTCCTAAAATAAGGAAATAGCAAGCGTTAGGGAAGGCATTGTGCGCGCGCGGGCGCGCTCTTTTAACTCGCCGATAGGCGTTTTGTTCACGTATTCATTCGGCCATTACACTTGCATTGTGAAGCATCAAAATTATACATCTGTTACTACTTTTCGATATTATCGTTTTATTTGCCTCCAATTTGTTTACGCTAAAACAAATCTGTATCTATTATATAAAAATCAAAGTCACTTTTCGTTGTAATTCCATAACTCCGGACCGATCCAGACCGATTTCGCAAATTTTTCTTTTGTTGTGCTCACTAATGACAGCAGAAGGTTCTTATGAAAGAAAAAAATGACATTTACAACTGGGCATAGGCCACGCTAGATATTGGTATTAATAGTTAAGACAGGACAACGTCTGTAGAGTCCACTAATTTTATATATAAAAATCAAAGCCACTTTTCGTTGTCATGTCATAACTCCGGAACGAGTGGACCGATTTCGCTAATTCTTTTTTTGCTGTGCTTATTAATGACAGCAGAAGGTTCTTATGAAAGAAAAAAATGACATCCACTGCTGGGCACAGGCCACCCTAGATATTCATATTAATAGTTAAGGCAGGACAACGTCTGTCCCCCCTCTATGGGTTCCCGCTTTGTCGTGGCGAGGGGGCTTAGTACCCGGGTAGGGGCACCCGGTGAAGCTAAGAGGAACCCACTGGGCCGGTCTGTTGCAGACTGGCCGGCCCCAGAGGGACCGCTGTCCCGGGCTCGCTTTCGAGCCCGCAGACAAGCGGTCAGGCTGCGTCCCATGGCGCAGCCACACTGAAGGCCGCGGAGGGAGAGGACAGTCGGTATTCCGACCGCCGCTGTCCCTATCCTCCGCGCCCTTGCGGGGCCGTCACCGCTAGATGGCGGCGTGGGGGGGCCGCAGGGGAAGAGGAGTGTCAGTATTGCGGTGCGCTGCGCTCCCTATCCTCTGCGGCCGGAAGGGAGGAAGATGTCGGACCCCACGAGATCAGGGGTCCGACGCCGGCGGGGCGGTTGGGTTGTGGCCGTCCCGTCGCCAGCCCTGTAGTTCCGGGCGTATAGAAAAGAATAGGACTACGGTATCCCCTGCCTAGCGTATAAGGCGTCCTAAAAGGGGTCCTTGGGGTCGTGGGTGTCGGAGTGGGGTCCCCGGCACCTGCTTGGACGGCCCCGGGAAGGGCGGCGGTTACCCTATGGCCTGGAAACTGCCGCCGGTGAAGGAGGTCGCTGGGGCAGACACACCACCGTCTGCCCCGAGCCGGAGTCCGACAGGACCGATCGCTTTGGCGGGTCCTGATGCAATTCCTTCGGGTACTCCCGGGACCCGTCCTGCACGCGACACGGAGGTCATCATGGGGGTTTAGTCGGTAAGAGTCCGACACTATCCCGTTCGCTGTCCCCATGGCGGCGGGGGGTCCATGAGGATTCCCACATGTAAAAAAAAAAAAAAAAAAAGGACAACGTCTGTCGAGTCCACTAGTATTGTATAAAACACAAAGTCCTGACTGATTCATGCACCACTGACTCATCATCGTCCAGCCCAAACCCTTGACTCTAGAAACCTGACATTTTTGCATAGGGGTTACTTTTATGATGTTTTCGTGATATAAGAAAGGATTTTTCGAAATTCATCCCCTAAGAGGGTAAAAAGTTGTATGAGAAAAACCTTAATTTTGGAGTTATTGTTCTACAACTTATTGGGCAAAGTTTTTTTTATAGAAATAAATACTGATATTACGCGAATAAAATCACGGGGCGTCCACTAGTTACGTAACTCTTTCTCCGACAGTAAACGCCTATAGGCGTCTTAACAATAAAATAAACAATATATTATGTATATTTTACTGTCCGCCAACGTGTTAATAACCATCTCACTGAAAGTAAGTAATAAAACAAAATGGATAGTATTTAAACGTGCATCAAAAAAGTCTAACCTAACCTAAACAAAATACTGACTTAGCGACAAAATTACTGATTTGGTCAGCTAATAAATACAAAATCAAAAATTTGTCTGCTCAATTAGTAATTTTGCTGCTCAACTTAGTATTTTTAGGCGCTCAACTTATTATATTCCAAACAAAATTAGCTTTAAATAACTGTGGTTTTCTGCGACATACTTAAACACGACTAAGGTATTGCTTGTTAGATCGATTAGTAAAGTTCTTAGAATGTTAAGTTGAGGCAAGTGATTGTGAAATTGTTTTCATTACTTGCTTAAGTATTTAGGGTCAAAGTCGCGTGTCAAACGGAGGACGATGTCGAAACAAAAACCTATTAATATACCTATTATTCTGAATAAAAGACGATATTTTTTATGTGAGAAAGAATTGTGATAAAATATAGTTAATAAGTAGCTACTTATTTTACGTCGCGTACCTAATAAAAAGAGAAATAACGATGTTTTTTATTTGATTTTGACTTGATATTATTGTTGTGCAGATAATAACAATAATCATATACATTTTTGACGAGTGTCTTGGTCAGCCTACCTTTGACTATACATTTACTAGGATATTTGCTTTGTCTCAACAATAAATTTGCTAGTGGACGTCTCGCAATTCTATTCGCGTAGTTTCAGTGTTAATTTCTGTTCAAAAATACTACCCCAAAATTAATGTTTTGCTCGCATATATATTTCCACCCCCTTCAGAGATAAATTTTGAAAACATACATATGATTGTCTCCCAGAGGGGAGGGCAGAGACTACCATTTGTCACGGTCCTGACATACCCCATTCGCTTCAGCTACATTGATGCATCTTTTCATACATGACCTCCGGTTTCGAGTACTTTTCACGCCACCTTCCGCCAGGACATCACCAATCTGGTCGATGTACGCCCTTCTTGGGCGACCTCTATTCACCCGACGCATTACATCACCCATAAAATCTCTTTCGTCAATCGATTTTCGTCTATTCTCTCCATATGCCCAAACCACCGAAGCATGCCCTTTTCAATCTTGATCACTACATCTTCTTTAAAACCGTAACTTTTTCTTATCACACTATTCCTTATCCTGTCATTCAATGTCACGCCTTTCATGATCCGCAATAACCGCATTTTTACGTAATTGACTTTTATGCTTCTTCTGCCATACCCAACTTTCACTCCCGTACATTTAGGTAGGTGTGTTTTTCTACATGAATTAGCTCTCCATAACACTGCGAAGGGCACCGTTAACCTTATTACCCGCACTCACTCTTCTTTCAATATCTTTGTCAAACTTTCCATTACTTGTAAATAGAGATCCCAAATATACAAAGTCATCCACTTGTTCAACTTTTTCACCGTCAATCTCGCACTCAGAAACTGTCCTTTCATTATTGTCGACTACTATTACTTTGGTCTGGCTTCATTCACAATTTTGAAAAATCCTTTCTTATCACACGTAGACATCATAAAATTAACCCCTGTGCAAAATTTCAGCTTTCTAGGGTCAAGGTTTGGGCTGGGCGATGATGAGTGAGTGATGAATGAATCAATCAGGTCTTTGAGTTTTAGATACATAGTTACTTAAGCTTTGTTTTGATCTGATACATACCTTAGGTTCTTTGAGAGAACCATCGACCTCTTGGTCAAAAGCCCTTTGCCCAATGCCATGAATTGCTGTGTATTATGTATTAACTCTGTAATATTTCTTAGAACAACAATAAGCTTCGATTTCAATAGCCTAAGGTTTCTGAACTCTGTATAAACGTAGGTCAGATGGCTTGTCCGAAATACTTTCATAGATTCTTTAGGGGTAACCTTGCGGCGATAAAAATAGAGTGAAAAACAATAGAGAAGTTAATGTCGCTACATTTTGCCATGAATATATTTGACCTTGGTTACTTTCACCCATTGATTTTGATTAATGCGTAAAATCGACTAACTGTCATATTCATAAAAAGTAAAAAAGTTGACTCACTAGTTGATGTATATCAGTTTAGGCCTGTTTAACCGTATTGAGGTGGCGTGTGGTGACGGCGATTAGAATATATGTCACCATCCCAGCCCAACATTTCCCGTCGGTGGGGGTCGTAAGAGACGACCGAGGGAGCTCTCCAGAGAACGGGCAGCAACGCTCTTTGAGTGTTAAGCCACAACACCAATGCGATCGCCAATCCGCCTGCCAAGCGCGGCGATTATTGGCATACTCATCATCATCAGACAATGCTTGTCCATTGCTGGACATAGACTACTCTCCAATTGCACTCTCGCATCCAGCTTCGGCTTGCTATCTTACGTTAAACGTTAAAAAATAAAATTTATGGCTCCACGTGTTACTGTTAAAACAGAGGCTGTTAAAAGAATCCATTATCAATATTTTTGCCTTACACCTGTACGTACCTAGTTGTACCGAAAGGTCATTGTTAAAGTACGTATCGGAAGCCATACAGTATCATATTACGAAAAGCAAATAGCTTTTATGTCATAAAAATACCATAAAATATCTTCCATTAAATGTACGTATAAGGAAAAAACCGTTTTTTGCGACAAAGGACTCACCTTACGTGTATTAAATTTTATCTTCCCTTGTGACTTTCCTATATGATGTTTCATAATGTTTTTTTATACGAAGATTACTTGTGGCATATATTACATTCTTCTCCATCATCATTCAAGCCTTAATGCATGGTTACTTAACTTACAGTCAAACGAAAACGTTGCGGTTCTAGATATCACCATGTCAAAGGTTATGTAGAAATTGTATACACACTATAAAATAAATACTCGTCACGCCTATTAATCCCAAAGCGGGGTAGGCAGAGGCTCTTGCTAAATTATATACCTCCACCTCCATAAATAGGTAACCAGCCAGAAAGAAAACAAAGACAAAGCTATAGATTTTTTTTACTGACCGCACAATTTGAATCAACTTGTTTTTAGCTTCATCAACGCCATCCGTGGTCTTTTATGTAATCGATTGACATTATTTTAATCCACTCCATCCATTATCGACATTTTTTAGGCATTTGTTAAACTGAGAAAATAAAGTGCCTTTTCACTAATACCTTTTGAAAAGGGCCCGTGGCAACAGTGCGATTCCATCCGTATGTAATGTATAGTGTGCGAAGAGCCTAACATATCGAACCATGGTATGTAAAGGTAAATTTTACAGGAGAAGGCTCAGACCAAAGACTTGCAAGCCGCGAGCATCCTTAGTCCTTCTATTTCTAAGCAATATGTATGGAAGATGGATGTTCTTTGGATCCAAACTGTCATTTTGCTAGTAAAAGTGACAGTTTGGACCCAGAAGTACATACCCTGCGACGCCGTAACGGACAGAACATAAATTACTCTTGCTCTTTCACTCCTACATGTTTATAATATCGTTGTCTCGTTTTACTCCATACGTCAGTTTCGGATTGTTTTTGGTCTGAGGGAGAAGGAATTTTTGGTTATTAAATATTTTTGCACACGACATTTTTTTACAGAAAACTAAAGGAAGAATTTTGCATTCTAATGGTGGAGTCACGAAACACTAGACTGTCAAGTAATTTTTGATTATTCGTAATAAAAATTCAAGTTCGTTTCTTGGTATCAGTATAGATTTATTTCATTTAAGATACCTCGAAGTTTTAAATTTTTCATGGCAGCTAAAAAAGGTACTCTTATTTCATAAAAGTTTGTTGACTTCTATGATGGTTTTTTTGTCAAGTAGTTTTGGCGACCGGCCAAATACCTACCTGAATAAAGGTACTTGAATTTCAACATACACGCAGTTGTGAAGTTTTCCTCCTAAGTTAGAAAGATACTTTATTTGTAAAGTTGTAGAATAGTGTGGTTTTTCTTTGAAAACTCTCTGAAAATAAGTATTAATTATTGGTACAAGTTGTGTGCAAGTTCATGAGAGAAAGTCAACAACCTGGCACTTATACGTAATTTTTTTTACTTGTTTTTAAACTCGTCCAATTCTAGATCGGCATAACTCACTTCAGTAATAATTTAAGATAATAACTTCTCAAGAAGCCAAGAAATACGTAACGAGTAACTCTAAAAAAAATCTTATCTAGATGTCGCTAGTAGCTGACTTCTGTCAGTTATATTTTAGTACGTTTTTTTATTATTTGGGTAAGTTATTCAAACTTCAGAATATTTTGAAACATGTAAACAAACAATAAAAAAAAGAAAATTAACTGTCACCTTCAATACTGACTGCTTGAAGTTAGTCATTTCGTTGGACAGGTATTCATCCTTATACCTCTACAGCTAGCGCCATCTGTTGTAATTAAGAGAAACAAGGGCCTTGAAATTTCCCCATTGGCAATACATTAAATACACAGAGTCGTTTAAAATTTCATGTTTTGGAATCTTTTTGTGGGAAAATGCGTCATATATTTAAGGTCCGTAGGTGTTTAAGACCTCACATTCCTAAAGCTTATTTTAACGTCTTGTTTTCGCCACGCTTGGCAGGCGAGCTGGCGATCGTAGTGGTGTTGTGGTTCTACTCACAGAGAGAGCTGCCGTCCGTCCTCTGGAGTGTTCTCTCAGTCGCCTGTTACGACCCCCACGACAGGAAAGGTTGGGCTGGGGCGGAGACACATTTATTCTATTCGCCGTCACCACAAGCTTTTATAAGCAGATTAACAAGCGTGACTTTCATGTTACATGACAAGTTTATAACAATTTTCTTTACCTTGAGAGCCCACAATCTTACTAAGTGACTTTGTTTGCTTGTTTGTTTGTTTGTTCCGCTTTCAGACCGTAACTACTGAACCGATTGCTTTGAAATTTTGCACAAGTTAAGTTAAAAGTCTGGTTTAAATAATAGGGTACTTTTTGTCCTGGAAAAAAATTATGTTCCCGAAGGAAAACAAAAATATTCGTTTACACCGCAATATAACCGAAGTCCAAGTGGGCGAAGCCGCGGGCGGAAAGCTAGTAGGTACATAAACTAAAATAAACAAACAAACATAATCGGATTCCGTGAAACACAGAGTAAACTCTATTAAGCATGAATTTCGCATCAACTCTGAAAAATCTTACTTGAGTCTTAATTTCCCCCATTCGTGTCTCATGAGACCGCCTAATGACGTCACATGTGAGTTATTTTTACACTCGCTTTGCCTCAAAGAAGTTTAATTAGCAAGCACAAAATCTCACGAGTGTCGGATTCACAATTCATGCCTGGTAACCGCTTCTGATCGAGCCAACTTGGTCTGTGTATCTATAGGAAGTTTTATGGAGAGGGAGTTCAAAGAGTGACTTTATGTGTAGGTCTGAGAGGCTTAGGCTGGGCTGAAGAAATCTTGTTAAGCTGTCGCAAGAAGGCGGTAGGCAAATGTAGGTTGGATGTTGTACTCTACAATACACACTTCACAGTCCCGCATAAACTGACTCTTATTGCATAAGTCGGAAGATTCAAACTGGTACTTGGAAGTTACAAATGTGCGTGTTTATTTTATATCCCAGACGTGAACAGGAAAGAAAACACCGAATGCAAATAATTGTGTTTCTTAGGAAGTAACGTATGTTGTGTATTTGTTTGTATTACGTATATTGAAGTATTTTTCTTAGTCATTATTTCAAACCATGTGGACGAATTAATTAGAATATGTTCTACGTTGTTAGATATTGACGGATTAAATCATTTCTTAACACATTGGCGGACAGTAAAATAAGCACAATAGATGTTTTATTGTTATGACGCCTATAGGAGTTTACTGTCCGGGAAAGAGTTAAAGAAACACGCATTTACAATACATTAAAACGTTTAAACTGGGTATTACGGCGCAAAAATAAACCAAAGATAAGCATTCAGCTTACCTTTGTTGTTTGCTTGTCGTTTCGCCACAGTTATATGGAACTGTGTCGAAACATGTCAACTGAAGTCGAAACATATCAGCTGAACGCTTTTCTTTGGTTAATTTTCGCGCCGTTATAATCGGTTTAAATTTTAAACATTGGCGGGTTTACTCCGATCTCTTACCCTAGAGAATTCACCCTAAGGTGAAAATCTGGGAAACGTATGTCTGAGAAATCCTAAGCTGGGTAAATAATAGGCTTAGGGTAACTTCTTAGTCATGTGTACATTTCACGCACTCGTACATACCCGTTCTGACTGTGTTGGACGCATGTCTGTTTTTTAAATCATGCAAAATATCGGACTAATTATTTTTATTGCATACTTACAACATGCGTATCAAATGCTTGCTAACCAAAACTTGAAAAATAAAGTTACGTCAAGTCTCTCTAATTCCAATATTGACGGACTAAGTAGGCCATTTAAAGAACCTTGGTTTTTTTAAAGCTTTTCTTACAGTTAATGACGGGCCCGTTGTTGTAGTGGTCAGCATGTCTGCCTCTGCTCCATAGGGCCGTGGGTTCGATTCCCACCGCTGTCAGGTGCTTGGGCGATGAACTTTTAAGCACTTGTTGGATGTGTCTGGGTGTTTTATGCTTTAGCTACTTAACATGGAATGAAGGCAATGTGTGTGTTGTTGTACAATATTTATTTATTTTATATATTTATTTATTTAGTTAATTATTAATATCTTGGAGCGTTTTGCTAAGTGGGCAGCTAAGCTACGAGCGCTACTAATACGAATGGGAACTGCGACAAGTGTAGAGTAAAATAGTACCTATTATTCCCGCATGTCCTCGACGGTAATCGGGGCTTACTCCAGAGCCCGATGTAAATTCCAACTAATCTAACTACCTAATTAACTGTACTAAATTACGACCTGCGGTTTAACAGTGTGAGGGGAAATTTCGAGCTTGTACCGGACGAAAAAGGAGCAAATAAGCTATGTTTTTGCAATAAAATGACTGAATATGATTGGTGTGTAATAATTTCGATACGAAACCTAAATATTAATATTACATACACA
>SJJU01001933.1:0-41222 GCA_012932125.1 Conopomorpha cramerella | reverse complement strand
TGTTCACTTGTCACAATATACCAACTCTACCTTATTGATGTTTTAGTGACACAGGAAGTGTCATCGAAACTGATAGACCATTTTCTTGGCCGAACTAAAAAAAAACTAGAAACGAAATTAATTCAATTTTAAATAACAAAGTGAATTAAACCGCCTTATTAGAGATATTATAGTGAATTAAACATAAAATTCGACTTATTGTTAATTTGACTAAGATATTATAACGATATTGTTTTAGATATTATGGGCTGATGATGACGATGATTTAGATAAAGCTGTTAATACATTATTACGATAGTTGGAAAGGCTATGTCGGATGTATAATTGTAACAATATTACACATCCCACCTTTATGCTTCAGACGTCGAGAATTTTTTATTTCTTTATGCATTTTCTTTTTCTGCATTGCGGGCGTCATGTTTTTTTCGTGTATTTCGTGTTTCTATTATTTATTTTACGGTGTGAATAAACGGATTTTCTTTCTTTCTTTAACGTCAGTCGTGATGCTATGTACCTAATATACAAACTGCTACGTACATACTAAAAAATTTGTATTTACAAGATGGCAGTGGAGTGGCAAGCGATCATAACAAATGTTCTGCATTCACATGCCAAAATTACCTTGTAGCGTTGAAATGTATCGTTTAGCCCTGACTGTACAAGCGTCGAGGTTGTTTCTATACCCCACTAACCCCCTTATAAATAAACGCGTGTCACTCATACATAGGTTAATGCAACTGATGATTATTCCTTACTAGTGGACGCCCCGCGATTTCATTCGCGTAATTTCAGTTCTTCATACAAACTATAACGCCCTCTATATAGCGACGCAACCAACAGGGTCGGGGTAAAAATCGGGTATCCTATGTCCGTCTTCCGGTTCTAAGCTACCTCCCCACCAATCTTCAACCAAATCGATTCAGCCGTTCTTGAGGTATAAATGGAGTCACTAACACGACTTTCTTTTATATATACAGATTTACTGACAACTTAAGATGAGCATGGTATATCTTCAGAATGATTACCCATTTATTGGTAATTGGGCTTAAGAAATAGACATAATCCAAACGTCACTACTTAGTTGTTTATATCGTGCGCATAATTAAAACCATATTATTTAAAATATAATGTTTTATTTGTTTTGGAAACAACCATAAACATAAAATTATTGCAATATACAGAGTACCGCCCAAAAGCTTATTGCATTCATTCCTTTGATAGAGCACCGCAATGACACCATTCAGGTCAAATTACAATATTTTCGCATACAAAACGAATACTTCACTTTCAAATTGTTGAAATATACAAGCTAAGTCTCAACTTACATTGTAAATTGTGAGCAAAATATGACTTAGCCAGTGGAACTTGACCCGAGTCGCATTATTCTGGTGGTGTGAAGTAGAAGGAACGGCTCATTGATTATAATCTTTGACAAACAAAATAAACGCATTTAAGGTGCTTAACAAGAAATTAATTCCCTAAGGGAGAAGGGCGAACGTATGTTTGTAATTATGTATAATTCACAAAGTCGTAAAATAAACACAAACGTTATGGGGTAGGGCGGTGCTTGCGAAAATTTAACAACATTAATTTTTATCGAATTATTTTTATATACATCTTAAACTACTCTTTTTTTTGTTCAAAACAAATTTTCATAAATTAATGTCTTCATTGACAATGGTCAGACCAGTTTGAATTTAACAGACATTGGTCACATGGTTCATATTGCATTAAGCAACGTGGATAGGATAATGTTCACAATACATTTATGAAATTATAGGTACTTTGACTAGAATTGATTGTACAACATAAAAATATGTAGATATGTAGAAAAGTACCTTTCACTTTTACTAAAAATCTTGCTCCTCCTAAAACTCCTGTTCTTTCTGGTAGAAAGAATTGATTTACGATTAACGTTCAGTTTATATAGTTGAATATTCATATCTATATTTATTTGGATGTCTAAAATAACAAAACATTGCTCAACAAACTAGACCGCGCAAGTCGAAATTTATTATTTATTCATTTTCACACCATACTTGTTGTTCAATGTGCTTTGGTTCCTTTGCTACCTACTTACTCTATCAGTCGAGTTTTTTAAAACAACGTGGATATTGTGAACGGAAGCGCTGGTCACCCTCTGAGGTATGTGGGGTTGTGAGACGGGGGAGGTCATGAGGAGGATGCGGAGGTCAACGACCGATTCAGCTAGTTTGACGTTTGTCTACTTCTCCCGCCCCGCCGATCACATGTCTTAGGCCAGTGACTATCCCTCAGACCAAAAATAACTAGACTTTCAAGCCGCTTAGCACCTTCAGTCTGTCTCTTTTCCACCAAAATGTATCGAAAATGATGTACCGATTAAACCATGCAACGCAGTAAGGTATAGACAATGAGGAGGGGAATATCAAAACCACATATTCACTTTTTACAATTTGTTAGAAATCAATAATAAGCTTGAGAGTGATGATTGGATATATGCGATTATGAAAAATAAAATCGTTTTTTATAACACTTTAGTAAGGGATTTACGCAGTTTTGTTCAACTTTTCTTCTCCAGAATGGTGCTATTCAATATGTTTAATAAAATTCGAAAAAAAAATCTGAATTAAGAAAAATGGATGAATTGTGGTTTTGATATTCACCTCCTCAAATATTATCCCTTATGGATTTTTCACACGAGCATCCCACTTGCAGGATCCCGCTTCGTGTGAACGCTAGCATATTATTAAACACATACGCCATCAAACGGGATCCAGCAGTAAACGGGGTCCTGCTAAAAAACTGGAGTGCCGTACGAAAGTGCCGTTATTCTTTCACTCCTGCATATTTTTCATATTTCTCTCAACTATAGCTACTCTACAAATTTCCAGTAATGTAATAAAATACCGATACCACGTAAATCGTATTTTTAATGAAAAACGGCGCAGATCGATTCAACGATCTATATTTTTGTCCACGCACAACTTGAGCAAAATTACGATTTACCTTAAACATTTTACATTTTCCTGTAAAGTGACGAAATTTCACTTGTGCGGTATAGTTTGTTATTATACCAAACGTGTCGTGTGCAATCTTCAGCTTCTAGTATTGTTGATTTCTACGCCGAAACACACGGAGAAGTTATTGACGTCAGTGCTGACAGAAACATACAGATATTTCAACTACCTGCTATGTACTGAAATTCGAGTATTCAGAATATGCCTCTTACACACTATTCAGCTTTAGTTATACAAACTTAAATCCTAGCGAATATCCCATGGTACTACTGCCCGGTATTATGAGTTACGCCCGATACGAACACTCGAGCGAGAATTGTTAAGATCGATGAACGATGAATGATGAGATTTTAATAAGAGATATTTAAACTACATCACTGAACTTAAAGAGCAATGTATTATAATCTCGCTGGAGAATGTGGATCTGGAATTATATAATATAAATATAATAACGAATTAAAATTATCTGTATCATACAATGTTCAAACCTAACACACTGTTTTTCGTTAAAAGCTGTAATTATTTTGAACTTTATTTGGGACTAAAATCGAGTTCTAAACTACATGCCTGCCTCATTTTAAGGAAGTTGATATGATTGCCGACACGGGTGCCAATATCAGGTCAGTAGATAGTACAATCCGAACTTGAAACTTGATTTTCAATACTTGACTCCGCGTGTTTCAGCCCTAAGGTTCCTTACAATAGTTGGTACATAACATTAAATATTTATTGTGGCATTGGTGAGACAGATCGTCGAGCTTCCATGGCTTTGTTGTCGCAGTAGGCACGGATCTCCTCCACCGGTCGCAGCAGGAATATCGGGACGTCGTCGTCACGTTTCTGAAAGACAAAGAAAACATTCTATAAATATATTTTGCATGCACTTTTACTTATATGATACGCCTTATTTATAGTGGGGAAATCAGTAATGGATAACTCAATATTGTTCACCGGGTAAATAGGTAATGGATACTCCGCAACGTGGTTTTGGGCTTGTTGCCCTTGAAGGGTTCGCACAGCTTACGGTATGTTGATTTCCTCGTTATAATTTCTTGAAGGTATATCCAGTAGCGTACATTGGGTTTGAAGGGATGGGTAATGTAATCTCACGCCCGAATTCCCCAAAATTTTACATGTTAACAAAGTTTATATGAACAATATTAATCTCTAATTAAAAATATGTCAACTAACCTAATTACCCCTCATTATGTATTGCGTAGTTTTAAAGACATAGCACGGATTTTGGTGCGGTTTTCTTTAGTAGATAGAGTGATTATTGAGTAAGGTTTATTGAATAATATTAGAATAACACTCCTAATAATATATGTGCTACAAAATGTAATTTGTATTAATCTGTATTTTGTTCTAATTTTATGTATACTATTTTCTATTTATTTTTAAGCTTATGTAAATATTTAAGTTCCTACTATGTAGTTTAATTAATTAATTTTAAGAAGCAATATCGCAATAGGGCAACCTATAATGGTATTGTATTAAACGTTAATAAATAAATAAATATGGTAAAATAACGTTTGCCGCGTCAGCTATTAATCACTAACCCTCATATTTATAAAGTTAGAACAGCTTTAGTGCACTGTTAGTAAAAGTCTCATAACCTGGTCAAATGTACACTAAATATAGACAAACCAATCTGAGTTAATATACGTCAACTAGTTAGTCCACGTTTTAACTTTTTATGAATACGACGATAAGACACCTCCGGTCAAAAAAGTTAAAGTTATTATCTGGAATTCGCGCAAACATGCGTAAAGCACCTTCATACCTACCTACATACTACACAGATTAAACGAGTTGAGAGAATCAATTACTGAAACCGCAGACCACATTTCAAGATTCAACTGACTACTTACATGAAGATAAAACAAACTTGAGCAATCAGCAAATAGAAACTGAGTTTCGAATACAGATTTTGATTAACTTCACAGTGGATCGTATCTGCAGCAATCACATTTCTGTTTGTATTGGTAAGTTTGCAAGGTCAATTATATTGGTTGAAGTTAAAGTTTAGTTTGTTGGCTTTTGATATCTTCTACTAGATAATCTTTTGTTTCGAAGGAAACGTAACAGCGACGTTGTGGGGCACATGATATGGATTGGCGGAATAGAGCTAATGTGACTCAAGCGATAAAAAAATGCAAAATTCTTTCTTCTCGAGAAATTTCATTTCGAATGTCGGCAGCAACAAGCTTCGCTCGAATTTTATTGTATGCACGAAAATACGCATTCGTAGATTGGATGTATGGAGGCAATTGTGCCAAGATGTGTGCCCGTATTAGGTAGGTAGGTCAGGCATTTTTAAACTCATTTTCTTCTGTGCCATAAAGGTCACTGCACGTTTCTATGTCGATTGTCAATCAAAATACTTCGAGGCCGAATAAGACGCCGACGACGTGACACTTCTTTAATACTCGTATTGATTGAAGAAGTTTCTGTCAGAGCGTTTGATTTATTATCGACATAGAATACAGTATTCCCGTGATCTTTTAGGAAAATTTAAAAAATGTAAAATAAAATTTCCTCACTCCAATTTCTACGTTTTCTGACAAGTATTGATTAGATGGAAGTGAGTGTGATGCATATGCGTTAACCCGACAATGTAGAACAACGTCGTAACCAGTTAATGCGGATATCCCTGTACATGGGTAGATAACATCAACAAAGATAAACTTGCGGTCGCGCTTGGGGTTCACAAGTTTATAACTTAATTAATGGGATTCGTACCAGAAGGACATTTATCGATCCGTTTCGCCACGTCCTTAAGGAGGCCGGCGTATAGGTACTGAGTACCCTAAACCTACGAGCATGTATTAAGTGTCCATACACTCTTCCACATCCATATGTGGAAGAGGCGATATTAACAGTGTCATCATTGTATAATATAAAACGAAGTCGTTTCTCGCTGTCTGTCCGTATGTATGTCTTAAATCTTTAAAACTACGACGCAGATTTTGATACAACAGATTTTGTTACAGTTTTTTTATGTGATTCATGATGAAGTATTATTGATGGGAAATAAGAAGGTCCGGATGATCCGAGTGGTAAAATATTTTTTATTATTTATTTCAATTTGACAGAAGGAAAGTCGACCTAAATCTATATATATAAAACAAAGTCGGGTTTGTTACAACACTTATAACTCGAGATCTGCTGAACCAATTTTCATGGTTTATTCACATAGCATAATAAGGAATTAAGAATGGCAATATGGACCTTCACTTACAAGTTGCTAGTTCATAACCTAAATCTTTATATCCCTTAGTCGGCTCCTATGACATCCCAGATCAGCATGGGATACAGCTAAAACGACTACAATATCAGACGGGATGGTGGTCAAACACTTGTTCATAAAGCATTAAATAAATCAGTATTCTTCGCTTTTGACTATAAAAACACGGCGACGAAGTTTAATATACGGCTTCTTTAAGTGGCACTTACCTAAGTTTCGGGAAGTGGAGATATTTACGGTACAAGTTGCACTAACTAGCCACGTTTATAAGATTTATGAAAGGCTTTTGGATAAGTTGTTGTCAGTTTCAAACAAGAACAGTTTTGGAATTTATTAGGACGCTGTTTTACTAAATTTCAAAATTAAGAGTAGAGCTTCTGGGGTCTGATAGTTATACTTGCAGTCTGGAGGTTGTGGGATCGAGACCGGCTGTGGTAAACCTCTACTAATAGGTATTTTTTTCAGAGTCTTATGTACGCTGCGCAAAGCTTATACGGTTAAGGAAAAAATCGTGATGAAATCCGCATACCACAAGGTGCATACTTTTTTCTTTTGCTGCGTTTTTTGGATTAAACCGCGTGAAGAGTATTTTTTTTTCAGTCAGAACTGATACGCTTGTGAGCCACTCAGTCACCATGAGTCTCCACGTCTCAGCTCCGTCTTCAACCGAGTCCAAAGCCTTCTTGATGTAAAACATCTCCTGCGGTAATACTGTATTACAAATTCAACGCTATTGTTCCATATCTATCAAAATTTTATCAAAGCAAATATACACTACACACTTTAGAAGGATTTTCTTGATCTACGGAGTAGTATAATTGAGTATTGAGTATTCTGTGCTGCAAATTGTGGTACTAGTGTTGAAATTCTGCCTTCACAATGCAATATCGTCTTACGAAGACTAAGTAATACGGCTATTTCAATAAAGTAACAAAGGGGAACAACTTTTTATGAAGGTTGCTTATCACAAAAATGGTGGGTGTATTTCGGCGACCTAAAGAATATTGGAGCGAGCGATGGCCAAGGCAACGCAATTTAGTCCCATATGCTGAAAGAACATTCAATGCTTATGTATCTAATGCCTGAAACGCATATTTTGTTAAACCATTTGGAAAAACAACATGGAGCTATAAACGATATGATTATTTATTTATTAGGACCACAAAAAATTACAAACCTTAACAAGTCAAGTGTTAAAATTGTAGCGAATCTTTAGCTTAAAAATTTCCCAGCGAACAATGAAACATATTAATATGAGGAAACGTACATACCATCAGTGACGTGCACTATCTTTTACGACAAGGTAGTCAGTAATCCCCACGAATTGACACATATTTTAAGGTAACATGTATCTCCCTATCTACTCGCCCACAAAACACAGAACCTTCGTTAGCCTATGTCGTGAGTACAACAAAAAAAGATCTAACAATAACTCTATTATTAGGTCGGTATGGTAAAATACTAAGGTAGGCAGTGTCTTTTTGCTTATTATGATGGGCACGCCACTGCATACCACCTACCATACGGTTATTATATCCAACTATACTACTATCTAAGACTAAGACATATTAATGATCATGTGCCCATATAAAATATGCTATTCTTATACTACGAGAGAGTTTAATGCAACTACCAGTTGTAGTCTACTAAAGTATTTCAAACCAATTTTTGGCTCTGATCTGAGTGAACTAGAAATTCGTCCTATATCAGTTAGGTGTCTCATTATTTTCTATTTTTATCTCGATTGTTTCTTTATTGCGAAGTAGACAGAACGAAAATTGTTTATTATCGTTGGTACCTATGATACGAATAATATCCTATACGAATACCTACATTTCGAACAGAAAACAATATTTCGGATGTAAAACACTGTGTCAAGTGCGAGCCGTTATCGCACACGAAGGCTTCAGTATGTTTATGTGGCCGCCAAGTATTGGTACTATGGGTGGTCGACGGGCTTGTTGGTGTAGTGGTCAGCATGTCTGCCTCTATTCCGTAGGGTCGTGGATTTGATTCCCACCGCTGACAGGTACTTAGGTGATGAGCTTTTAAGTACTTATTGGATGTGTCTGGGTGTTTTATTTATTTATTTATATAAGTATGTATTGAAAAGAAAAAAAATGTGATTAAGTAAGTATATTTCGTTGTCTGAATTCCATGACACAAGTGAACTAGCTACTTGTGTTGTTGTAAAATATTTATTTAATATAAATAAATCAAAGTCGCCTCTCGTTGTCTGTATCTATGTATGCTTAGATCTTTAAAACGATGCAACGGATTCACATGCGTAGTTTTCCTTTTTGTTCCCTTTAAAAGATAAAGCGAATTTAGAGAAAGGTTTACATGTATAACTAGCTAAGCCAGCTAACGTTGTTTTTACATTAAAGGTTTGTTGTGTGCAATTTCATCACCCACCATATGATGTCCACTACTGGAAGAGGGGCTCTCCCAATGATTTCCATGATCATTTCAGGGGTAAATGACAATAATCACGACGCTTAGCAGGCGATTTGGCGATCGCAGTGGTGTTGTGGTTCAACTCACAGAGAGCGCAGCTGCCGTCCTTATTATTAAAAAAATTAAATTAAATTAATTTTTTAAAAACTTGGTTACAGTTACAGATAGGTTGGTCCCTTCTAGTAAGCGTGAAGCCTGTAACAGAAGGCACCGCTCTTCTATAGTTTAGTTCCAAAGCTATTATACTTCGTCCTCTGGAGAGATCTATCGGTCGCCTCTTACGACCCTCAAGACAGGAAGCGATTTGGGCAGGGGTAGTTGTGTGCAGTTCATGTTTTGTTTTTTTCTTGTGCATAATCACAATACACACTAACATTATTAAATATGAGATACAGTTTGCTCAGAGACAGACATACAACATAGTCTTAATAAGAAGACCACGTTTGTAACGGAACCCTAAACAACAAGTGAAGAATTTCGATATTACTTCGATAACTCGTTTTCTCCACGATTCAGATACCTAACCTGAGATTCCGGTATTTTTTTCCTGTTTTACTATATTACTAATAGTTCCACGTTGGAATGTGAAAAATAAGTGTAATATAGAAAAAGAACCGACTTCAGCTAGTACTAGTCGATATTTCCTTATCACGAGAGTACCTTTGAAATATCTTCTTTCTAACAAAAAAAAAAACATCAAAATCGGTTCATAAACGGCCAGGTGCATCATCATTATTTGTCCACTGCTAGACATTTAATCTGTTTTCGGCTTCTCGCATCCAGCTTCTGCCAGCCATCTTGCGCATATCATCAGTCCACCTTGCCTGAGGACGTCTTACACTCCGTTATCGTTGGACAAACATAAATAAAAAACATGTACAACGAAAGACTCCTTGTTTGAAGTCCTTTAAAAATAACCGACTATGTACAGCTACTAAATTCTACCTACCATTCTACCTTATTGCTGTTTTAGCGCCTTCCTCTCCCTTACTATAAGTAGTAATTTACTGTGCCCACCAGGGTCCGCAATGTTGTCATGTACCTATAATACTATACATGCTTTATCTTAAGAACTTAACATTGTGGAATGCAAATAAATAATTTGAATTAGTGACAAGGTATGTGTCATCAAAACTGATAGCCCACTTACTTAGCTGACCGTACCTGTGTAAGTCACTACTTATAGCCAAGAGTTTGGCAGATATTATTCTACTTTACTAATATTATACCTTGAAATGCGAATGTGTTTGAAATTTAGTACGCAAGTTTGGCACTTCTTCGCGGAAACAATAATAAGGAACGGATTTTATATTTATGAACGCAACTTGGTGGAGAGGAAGACAACTATATTTTAACCTCCATAAAAAACGGTATTTAACTAAGAGTAACGCCGCGCACACAGCGTTCATCTCACCGCGAGTTTTCCAACTTGGCCTATCGCCGCTAATAATTCTTCATGAATATTTCGCTATGAAAGATTATGTACCGAGTAGGTACAACCGCTAATAAAGTGGTCAACACCGATTCCATGAGACTTCCTGTGTGACACAGGTCAAAACATCATTAAGGTAAAGTTGTCATATTGTGTTATGTAAAAAAATACCTTAACGTCTAATTACATTCATACACGAGTATCAATCTAAGGGTCGTAGATCAGATTCTTGGCGGACTGTACATGATAAATAAACGCCAAATTCATTAAAAAGTTAAAACGTACATAACTTATTATGGGTATAAACCTTACACAATGTCAAGTGTAACTCTGGAAGGTACTGGTACTTATAGCACAGGTTCCACCTATTTTAAGTATCAGCTGTTCTAAAGATAATATTATATGCTTCCATAGTGTTTTACTATATTACGCTCTTGTAAATTCATCTTTTTGATAAATAAAGAAAATATGATTATTAAATATTATTATTAACTTGAAAGATTTATATGGGTGATGTGATAGGCCGGGTGTCGCCCCAGAAAGACAAACAATGACCAGATTGGTGTTGTCCTAGCGGAAGTTGGCGTGAAAAGTACTCGAAACCGGAGGTCATGTATGAAAATATGTATGAATGTAGATAAAGTGAAAGGGGTGTGTCAGGACCGTGACAAATTGTAGTATCTGTTTACCCCTCTGGGAGACAGGCGTAAGGTGTAGGTATGTATGTAATCATGTCGTTTATAGCTTCAAGCTGGTTTTTCAAAAGGCGTTAACCCTTTATGTTTGTTTGTAATTAATTGATTTTAGACTGTAATTCAACGGACTAAGATTCAAAATTAAGTGGGATCTATATTCCTTCTACCTGGTAAAGGGTTAAAATATACACACAAAATATGCGCCCTGTTAGGGCACTGCAAAGAAAGTAGGAGTAGTATATATCTGATTTAAAATACAAATATAGTGAGTAGGTAAATTGCAATTCCGGATTATTAAATAAACTCACAAAGAGCGCTGCTGACCGTCTTCTAGAGAGTTCGTAAAAGGTTCATGTTGTTACAATTACTATATTATAGGACCCTCATGGACACATGAAAGCAAAACTATCTGAAATTTGAAAAGAGCAATTTCTTCCTTGACCCTAATTGCAGAAATATAATTCAGTACACGTCCGAATAGGACAATCGAAACAGAGACAACTTGTGGTCCGAAGTCGAACAATTTCTGAGCTCCTTGATCAAAGCTTGTTTCAAAGAATCTAGGCAACAATAAGCAGGTACGTATATACCCATCAACTAAATCAAAGGGTGAAACAAAAAAGATTTACTCACTAACTTCTCCCCTCGTAGTATTTGCGTTGAAAACTTTACAGACTTTGAGATCTTAAAACTTTTCGTAAGTCTCACTTTTGACATGCGTGATTACAAAGTGTTAGAATAAGTTACTAACTATATCTTAATAAGTTGCCTTGCAAAATAAAAGAGTGGTGATATTTCAAGCACGTTCTTATAAAAAGAACGCAGAGACGGCCGCGAAAATGGTGGTACTGTCCTCAGATGAAACTTCCTGTGTCACTAAAACAATTGAGTAGAGTTGATAATATATTGTGACAAATAAAAATGAACCTTATTCTCTATGACATTCATATCGGTTTTAACCTTGTGGTAGACTAAATTCTTGGCCGACTGTGACGTAGGTAGTGCAATCTCTATTCTGTCGCTCCTCCAGAAAGTTGGTCAGAGAGCACATATCACTCTCTGTTTCATCTCGCTATGAATAGGAGAGCTAAATGCTTTGCGCGCAACTTCATCAACAATCTCCACAATTCTATTGTACTAACAAACTAATATTACTGAAATGTAACATTAAGTAAGTCAAAATATTATGTCCGTACATAAGGAAGCATACGTACTTAATAACTAATAATCCACATAATAGAGGTAATATATCATTATTTGAGCATCTGTGGTCCAGTTGATCGAATACTTGACTTGCAACCGGGAGATCGCGGGTTCGAGTCCAGCTACTGGACGTGTACCAATGGGACTCTTTTTCAGAGCCTATGTACACAACGTTAAGCTCGTACGGTGAAGGACAACGTCGTGATGAAACCCGCACACCACCAGGTGTGTGATCCCTATAACGATGATGGGCTCACGTTGGATTAAATACGCTTGGTGGACTGTGGGCATTTGGTTTAGCAAGTGCCTCTGCCCACCCCGCTTTGGGATTAAAAGGCGTGAAGTGTATAAATCTAAGCTAACACATCATCATCATCAGCCCATACTTGTCCACTGCTGGACATAAGCCTCTCCAATTGCACGTCACTGTGATCTGTTTTCGGCTTCTCGCATCCACCTTCTGCCAGCCATCTTGCGTATATCATCAGTCCACCTTGCCTGAGGGCATCCTACACTCCGTTTGCCGAGACGCGGTCTCCACTTGAGAACTCGTTTTCCCCAACGGTCATCGGTTCTACGGCTAATTTGGCCGGTCCACTGCCACTTCAGCTTGCTAAAACGATGAGCTTTTTTTAACAGATCAGCGATGTTAAAATGCGACTGAAAATCATGTGTCATGAAAAACTATTTAATGTGTATTTTTTAGCAAATTTCGCACTCAATTTACGGTCCTTGCTAATAATTTAATGAATTACTTGCCCCTCTAGAACATACTTGTAATTTACTGCAGAGGCGTATTTACGAAGAACAAATTGTCTTCGGTAGAGAGTTGGGTAACTTCAACTTGAGCTTATATTTCATAGTTACGCTTAGTGATCGTGGGTCAGTTTAGAAATTGTCCCAAAAGAGAAGCTTTTCGACAAATGTAGCCAATGTATTGGACTTAATGTATGACCGTTCTATTCCAAGAGACTTGATCTTGTAAATGATCGTGTGTCTCCCGAACGTTCGATTTGTAGACAGTAGACATTAATTCCGGCTCCAATATTCCTGAACAATTCGTAAGAGAGTTACAAATGGTTAGTTGTTATTGGTCAAATAGTAACCAATGGTTTATTCAAATAGTAACCTAAAGTTTCTTCGACATAATGCTATTTTCACGTTTTCAATTGGAAATATTTCGCGTAGCAATTAACTAACTCTAATCTACGAGTAACTTAATTTCTTATTCATTAATTTGACAGTTGTAATTAGTTCATTGCTTCGATTAAGGAATTCAATGTCTATAATTCAAAGTGTGGCAACATTATTTCGCTTGTCGATTTGTCAAAATGTTCAATTTACACACCTACAATTTTCCGAATTCAAGTTCATTGACGTTAGGCTTTTTTAAAAAAAAAAAATAAAAAAAAATACACTTCACGCCTTTAATCCCAAAGAGGGGTAGGCAGAGGCACTTGCTAAACTTATTGCTTTTTAAACGCATCACAATTAAAAACAATTTTTTTGGTTAATTATTTTGTTATTTATTAATAACATTAATGTACAAACTTCCCTGAAACAAATGCATCTGCAGATTCACAATAAAAACAATATTTTCAGGTTTAAAGGTTTTTATTTGGGATTTTTTAGTAAAAAGTTTAAAAGTCGCATAGCTAGAAAAAGGTTAAGTTTAGACTAAAGGCCTCATAGTAAAATCGGTAAGAAATGATGTCTACTATTAGCCTTTAGCGGGGAGCAGGTCGACTTAACTAGTAACTCTGTATACAAGCAGGTAAAAACCTAAAAAACTATATATGAATAAAAATTTAGTATAACCTCTAGGGTGGCCTGTGTCCAGCAGTGGAGGTAATTTGTTTTCATAACAACCCTGTTTTCATTAATAAGCAGAACAAAGAAAGAATTAGCGAAATCGATTTACTCGTTCCGGAGTTATGCGGTTACCAACACATTTTGGGATTAATTTTTATATTGAAGTTAATAATATACATCTGGTGAATACCCCTTCCATTACAGATATGGACAACAATCACTTAACAACCAATTATTTTTTTTTATAAGTAAGCATATCATGTCACCACCCCAAACCAACTTTCCCCGTCATGGGGGTCGTAAGAGGCGACCGAGGGAGCTCTGCAGACAACGGGCAACACTGCTGCTCTGCTCTGTGAATTAAACCATAACACTGCGATCGCCAACCCGCCTTGCCAAACGTGGTGATTATTTATTATTAGCTATTTATTTATTAGCATTTCACCCCAAATGACGGAAATCATTGGGGGAGGCCCTCGTCCTGCAGTGGACATTATGTGGCTGATAATGAACAGCCAATATAGGAAATCACTTCTCAAGTCTCCAATCGTAATATTTTGTTACAGTATTATTCATGAACTATCAAAAAAGATACGTTGTAGACATCCAACAGAGTGGCCCGATGATCAAGTAAATAAGGGCCATATTTCCCATGGAGGAAAGCATATGTCCAAACATCATGGCGCGTCTTCGGGAGGCCTATGTCCAGCAATTGACATGATTGAGCTGACCTGATGAATGATGAAAGTTCGTCTTGACTTATTTTCAACGCTGTCATTATTAGTCACTATTCTGGTGGAAAACGAAAGACCGTGGATAGCCGGTATTCATAACTATAAAGGGTCGATAGGGAATTAATTAAAAACTGTTCTCGTGGCTTTAATTAAATGAAAAATCGAAGAGCAACTCTTTAAAGGTCAGAAGGAAATAAAAATAATTAAAGCAAGAGGTTTAGGTATGGTTGTGTTGTATACTCGTATATTTATTTACTAGCGGTATCGCGCTATGTTACTCGCGTTTTTTCAGTCCCGTAAGAATTTGGGGATAGCCAGTCAGGAATAATGTAGATTTCCAACAGTGAAAGATTTTTTCAATTCTGTACAGAAATTTCTGAGCATATTCAATTCAAACAAACAAAAATCAAACCTTTCCTGTATAATATTGGCAGTGGCGTGCACACCATACAGACAAAAAGACACTGCACACACTTAGTATTTTGGTTACCCGACCTAATAATAGAGTTAGATACTTTTTTTGCTGTATTCACGGCATAGGCTAATGAAGGTCCTGTGTTTTGTGGGTGAATAGATAGGTAGGTAGGAACCTATATTTCGTAAAGACAAGTTACCTATACATAGGTGTCAATCCTTGGGGATTACTGCCTACCTTGTGGTAAAAGCCAGTGCACGCCACTGAATATTGGTATAGATTTTTTACTAGGTGACTAGGCCCAGTTTGTTTTGCTACTTTACATTATTAAAAGTGTTTCACTGCCATTATATGTGCGTTTTATACGTTTAAACTTTAGACAACGGATAGACAGCGGGGAGTAACATTGTTATATATGCACATAGCATTGTATTGTTTTTAGTATAACGTTTTCGACCAGATGCTGTGCTGCTCACCAGTTAGGGATGTATCCGGCTATCAAGTATTTGTTAAATTAGTATTAAATCATATTTATGTAAACTATACTTAGGCGACATGAAAAGATGCCAGTTTCTTCCCGGTTCTTCTGGCCAGTAAAAGAAATTATTTTGATCCGGGGACGTTTACTATTGTTTTTAAAATCTTGCTAAATGCTTTGTGTTATACTGTATATCTGTATGTAATAGCTCTTATAACGATGAAGAAATAAACGATTTGATTTGAGATAGCAATATAAACTTACGTGTCCAATTACTCTATTCTTCAATCCTATATAAGATCTTTAACGAGATCTTTAATCTTTAAATTAATGAACCCGGAACTTCTTCTTGTAGCAATCTTTTCATAGTAATGTACAGTGTGGAATAGAGGGTCTATTCATTCATTCATTTGTTCAAGACCTCAGCCAGTTCGTCTCTCCATAACGCCCCTTTATAAAATGACGTAGGTGTAAGCTTATATTGGCATTAACCATGACTGCGTTATTTCAATGTTCAAAACAATTAAAACTTCTTACGGTGAATTAAATTTAAATTTAGAATGTCTTAAAGTCACCCACAATAGGCACCTTTGCCAATATTTGTGTTCGACTCGCAGAAAATTTACTTCTTTGAGCAACACAAGTAATGTAAATAAGTAAGCGTGTGTCGAGGCACCAAATCTGCCAAGGCAAATACACACTTACGTACCGTATTGTTGGTAGGAAAGTAATAAATATCGTAAGTAAAGAAATACTACTTTCCCATATCATTCAGAATTAAGTGTTTATTGTCCTATTTATTCGAAGCGACCGTAGTGGCCGTGACGTCGAGGTATTAAAACCGGTAACTTAAAGTTAAGCAAACCGCGGTAAGTCATTGGTTGGGTGACTTTTTAAGATTATGGGACCAAGTTAGTGTTCCGATTACTACACCATTGTTCCCGCCGCATGCACTAATCTTCTCCAGAACGCACCTATTAAGCGTGCGATCTTCCCTATCAATGCCGTGTCAGATATTATTGACATTTTTTCATGTTCACTGAATGACTTAACTGGAGCTGCCGTAGAAATATGTCAATAACTTTGTCGGTTTGGTTTAAGTTCGTGTTATTTTAGTATTTTATTATTAGGTTGTTATTAGTTTTAAGAAGTATTTTGTGTAGCATCATAATGATAACGCATTAGGAACCTACTTATTTATAAAAAAGTTATGGGCCCTGGAGGGGAACTGCTTTAAATCCTTTAGTTAGCTCATTTTACTGAAAGGAAACATTCCTTTATTTTTAAAAAGAAACCAAACTGCATTAACACATTTTTAAAATTCTGCTAGTATCAACCGGGCCGATCGAACCGACTAAAAATTAAAAAGTAACCACATCAATGTCATCACTGGAATAATCACTCAAACACAGTTTATGTGATGGATTTTTAATAACAAACAATAGAGTCAATATAGTCCAAAATACATCAGAAAAAGACCTAACCTTGTCTGATTAAGGGTTAAAGTACTCTACATATTATGTTACTGCCTTGCTATGCATGCTTCAGTCAGTGATCAATCAGGTACCGGCACCATCAAAATCATCACAGTATCAGAACCATCCTGTGCTGAACATAGACCTACCCCAAAGCCCACTTAAGCTCTCCATTCACCGCAACGGCTACTACAAACAGAATAATTCCAATATTTTCTCGAAACGAAAAGTTTGCCGTCGTGATACCTAAAAATAACTTTCCCGCAGAAGAACCGTATCAACCGTAACCAATAACTTTTTAAAGTGACAGAAATTTTTGCACAAGTCGTCTTCTAAAAATAGCAATAACGTGGTAACTTGGATATTAGCTTTCGAAGGAATATCAAAGCAGTGGACTTTTCAAGACATTTGAAGTAGGAGATGTATGAATATAGAAGATAAGAAATGGTGATATCATTTCTGCTTGGACGTGCTAAAATTATTGAATTTGTTAATAAAACTACTAGTTACGATTAACAACACATATTTCTAATTTTAAAGATAATCACCTATTAAAACTATTACTACTTACATACTATTAATTTACTACTTTACAATTCATGTTGCTGAGCCACTTTTACTACACGGTCAATGTCCGGAAACGAAAAAAAAATTTACCTCTACATAGGGTACTTGTCCAGTCTGTTTCTTAACTTTGTACCTTAGTCGAACCATATACATGCTACATAATATGTAACTAGCGTAGAATATACATGTCACCCCAGCACAACTTTCCCCGTCGTGAGGGTCCGAAGAGGCGACTGAGGGAACTCTCCAGAGGTCGGGCAGCATTTCTCTCCGTGAGCTAAACCACAACACCACTGCAATCGCTAACCCGCCTGCCAAGCGTTGTTGGAATTTCCGCCCAAATTATTATGGAAATCGTTGAGGGAAGCCGGCTCATGTGGCTGGTAATTATTTTGTATATGTAACAAATATATACATATATATACATATATGCATATAGTATAGTAACTGTAAATATTTTTATTTTATTTTATTTTTTTATGTATATTTATACTTATTTACTCTTATTATTTTAGTAGTAGGATAGAACATGCTCGACCGGATAGCGACACGCACTACCCATTACACTAGATGTTAAGTTCCTTTATATGTATATAGATTAGGTTACCTGGAAGAAATCGCTCTGAGCGATAAGGTCGCCATTTGCAATCTTCCCATTGTTAGTTTTACATTTTGTAATGTACAGTGTGCAATAAAGAGTTTATTCATTCATTCATTCAAATGTTTATTAGTACCTATTATCTTATCTTACTAATATTATAAATGGGAAAGTGAGTTTGTTCCGCTTTCACGCCGTGTTACTACTACTGAACCGATTGCTTTGAAAGAAGAAGTCCGGTTTAAATAATAGGGTACTTTTTATCCCCGAAAAATTGATATTCCCGAGGAAAAACAAAAATATTCCTTTATACCGCAATATAACCGAAGTCCACGCGGGCGAAGCCGCGGACCGAAAGCTAGTATTTAATAATTAACAATTACCTTTTATTGTAAACTGGTGGACGAATATAGGCTGATCATTATGATTCTAAACTTTCCCGCCACTCTGGTGTGTACATTCGAGTTCATAAGAATCTGAACAAACCAAAACGTTCAAAATTTATCGAGACAGATAACAAACATATTGAAAACCTGTTGTTAGGTACTCATATTACGTACACATATGGACTCGACTGTACACTAGAGTTCAAGAATTGTGAGTGAAATTAAATTCTATGTAGGTACTGACCTGGAATAGGACTTCGCCTTCAAAGGCTGTAAGATGATGCTTCCTTGTTCTCAGAAGTATTCCGACCAGTTTGTCTGAGATTACTGTGTATATCTGAAAGGAAAATAATCTATTTTCATCGATATGTCGTTGACAAGAAAATACGTCAAATAATCTATATAAATAAAAATGAATAGCCGTTCGTTAGTCTGGCTAAAACTAGAGAACGACTGGACGGATTTGGCTATTTTTGGTCTTGAATTATTCGCTGAAGTCCAGGGAAGGTTTAAAAGGTCTATTTCATCCAATACGTGGGGTACAAAGGCGACTTCCTATGGCAAAAGAAATATTTGCCGGGACAGCTAGTAATGAACTAAAAACAATAATAGTAGGAAAGAAAATGCAAAGCTGAATGCAGATGGCTTTTTGTACGCTTGACCTTGTAGTGACAATAGATTAACCAATCATGTTGTTTTCGGTGAAGCTATACTAGCGCCATTAGTACATAAGATTTCTTCCTCATTGATGGGCTTGTTGGTGTAGTGGTCAGCATGTCTGCCTCCATTCTGTAAGTTCGTGGGTTCGAGTCCCACCGCTGACAGGTACTTAGGTGATGAGCTTTTAAGTACTTTTTGGATATGTGTGGGTGTTTTATTTATATAAGCGTGTATTTAAAAGAAAAAAAAGTAAAATACTCCGTTATCTGAATTCCATAACACAAGTGCCTTAGCTACTTAACATGGGATGAAGGCAATATGCGTGTTGTTGTTAAATATCTATTTTTTTATTTTATTGGGAAATAGTCACTTCAATTCACGCCTTTTAATCCCAAAGTGGGGTAGGCAGAGGCACTTGCTTGCTTTCAAATGCTCACGGTTCACGAAGCGTATTTAACCCAACATGACAGGGGGTGAGCCCATCGCCGTTATAGGGTTCTCATACCCCCTCGAGTAAACTTAAAAAAAATGTAAAAAATATAATTGTCTCGACTCTGGCACAAATAATTACAAGGTAAGCTCGTGACAGCTCTAGGGATAAGTACTAAGCGTATAGGAACGGTCGCGGGGTCTATACTCGACTTTGATCCATTAAAGGGCGGTTTCATAGTAAGAGTACGCTCGGAGCGAGTGCTCTCGTACGAGCCAAGTTATTTAAGAGCCCACTAGGAATTTATTTTTCACACAGACTTTATTTTTACATCAAAGTGACATTCCACCTTCATAAAGTCAAGATCTAATTAAATTATTATAATATTATCTTTGTTGGGGTAACTATTAAATACATATACCTAGAAATAATAATACAGAAAGCCAATAACAAGTCACCACATTCGGTAATTAAGACGAATAGAAGCTATATAGCAAATGATTGTTTGAGCACTTCGAAAGGTGTTTTTTTTCAATTCGAGTGAGGCGTCCGAGTAAACATCCAAATGTGCCGTTTGAAACAAAGGTAACTCATGTGCCTCGAACTTCGCGTCTCTAATAATCTAGTACCATGTACCGCGGCTTCTATTCCTTCAACATAATGCTTGAGTGATAATGATGATCCTAGTTTGGTCTCCGGTGACCGTTTGGGAAAATGTTCTATTTATACAAAAATGCGTAACAGTTCGTCTTGAAAACTGATTATTGTTTGTTTAAAAAGTCTAAGTCTTTTTTTTAAATGTCAATCTATTAGCTTGTGCCAATATTTTTTGCCAGTGTCGAGTGTAGATGAGTAAAGTGGTAAAAATCGTCGTCCATCGTCAAAGTCGTGTCAAAGTCTCATTCAAACGTGAGGGTGGACCATCACATTTCAATGCTTCGTGGAACATTACACGGGAATTACAAATTGATCAAATAGGAGTCCTCTCCTTTACTTCTCACTCTCACTACTTTAATTTTCATTATCAGCATATTATTACACTAAATCCACCACATTAACACTATAATTTTGAAAATCTTACTAATATTATAAATGGGAAAGTGAGTTTGTTCCGCTTTCACGCCGTAACTACTGAACCGTATGCTTTGAAATTTTGCAGACGTATAGTTAGAAGTCCGGTTTTAATAATAGGGTACTTTTTATACCGGAAAATTGATATTACCGAGGGAAAACAAAATATTTCTTTATACTGTACTATAATCGAGGTCCACGCGGGCGAAGCCGCTAGCGGAAAGCTAGTGAGAAATAAAGAAGCCATTTGCACCTCATCGCTTCCCGTCACAAAGTCCAATCTTGTTTAAAAAAGCAATTAATAAAAGAACTACAGAGATCAAAGTCACAATCGACATACATTGAACGTCACAACACCTCAAACTAATTCAGTACTTGTATTCTTAACACTATTGACATTGAAGCAGACATAACAGAGGTGTTTTCAATATTTAGTCATACTATCTGTAGGCGTGGTGCGTCCTCCAAACTGTTGACTGACATGCGAAAATCTCATAATTATTGCCAATAATTTTTCTTTTCGCAAGAATTGTAAGGGATATATTTTTTCCCGAAGTTCTATTTTAAAATTAAATATCTTTGTAGGATTTCTTTTATACAAGGACAGTCCTTCATTTCCTCTTCGGGAACTATCTTAAAGCTCATTTAAACTTTAGACGCCTACATTTTCTTGTAGTTCACGTTCAAGATGGAATAAATTATTGCGATGAACACAAATTCTTTCATGTGCTTACGTAAGCTCACGAGATTATTTCTAAATAAATAAATAAATAGTAAATAATTACTTGCGGGGGTCTATTTAATCAAAATACTATAAAAGACGCATAGCTCTTAATATTCTTAATTATGTTTTACTAGCTTACTAGCTGACCCTGCCAACGTTGTTTTGCAGATATTCATTATTAGCAGTGATTTTTTTTTTAAACGCATTGAACAAGCGTTTGACCACCATACTGCCTGATGTTAAGCAGCAATGTGGTCAACTACGATGGAGCACACTTGTTCATCTGTTTCTTTGATATTATATGTACCTTTGTATTATACATATAAACCTTCCACTGAAATCCCTCCCTTTATTAAAGAACACCGTTGCGTAGTTTTAAAGATAAGCATATAATACAGGGACAGATAGCGGAAGGCGACTACTTTTGTGTCGTCGACTTCTGTAATGCGAACCGCCAATTTGTGGAATGACTTGCTAGAATCTCTGTATTGTAAGTTTGTTTGGAATTTAGGTGGACGATGCCAGACATAGTTTGAAAAAGATCTGTATCCAATGTATTCTCCGTGTACCAGTAAAGTAAGACTGGTGAGTGAGGTTGACAATCTTTGATCAAAAGATGTCATACCATGAATAAACTTTAATTAAATTTAACCATGTACCCTTTATCGCTCATATCGAAGAAAAGAAGTAATGATTTCCGAGCTGATATTATCTGACATGTATTAAAACGAGACTTTGTAAAATCTACTTAGGTTATTAATCTTACTTATTTTTATTTTTCAAGAAATGTCTTAAAGCGATAAATTAATGTTTCATGCACGTCACAAAATTTTAGTAGAGATTACATTGAACTCGACAAAAATACTGTCCACAATACATGAATTTATAAGGAAAGTAACTAAACTGTTACTGAAATCCTATAGATATCTATAAGTTTTTAAACGAGTAATAATTTAAAACAACGAACTATCCGCCATGATTTACTATGAGATTTTACACGGCGTAAGACATTTCCGGCTTCAATTTTACTATAATATGTTACATGCAAGAAAATGGAGCTACGAATAGTCGACGCTTACGAATTTCCTAAATGCGCGTTTCGTTTAAATGCGTCTTTGGAATCACCGAAATCGCCAATGGCCATAAAAGGTTATCTATCGGGAATAACATCAGTTTGTTTACAGTACAGGGCAGTCGAGACCGCCGCCACCGCCGCCGGCCGTCGCGTACCTATGTCAAAAGGAGATGGTTTAAATTTAGATAGCCGACCGTGAAACGCAACGGCGGTCGAACGCACTGCGTCAGTGTTCGGTATGTGATGATGTCACAAACAGGAAATCGGCGGCTGATTTTGGCTTGCCGCGTATGACTGATGGAAAATGTGCGCTTTCTGACAAAGATTCGGCGTGCTTGGAATGCTACAAGATTTTTTTGTTGAATATTCAGTGTGATTCATGTGAATATGATGTGTGATTCTTCCCAATCCCCTTGTTGTTACAAGCATAAATAAAACACGAAAAACATGTTGTACATAATGATGCATGTATTAGGATATTATTCAGCAGTATCCATCAAAATGACTTATTGGAAAAATTGCCTTAGCTAAATTTTCAGCCACGCGCCAATATATCCTTGTTAACAGGTGACACAATTTGAAAAATCTAACTTATCTGACTATTTCCGACAAATTCTAAACAAGTTTCACAAGATACCGCTGAAAGTTTAAGCGAAAGCAATTCAAGTATTTAATTGTATCACTCGGTCTATTAAAAGTTTCAAATAGTGTTGTCTTAAGAGAGTTTGTTAAGCCTCTTACTCTCGTGTCTCTGTCATTAAAATAAATAAATTAGTGTCATTTGCTCTTGAACATGCAAAGATGTGTCCCCTGTTGGCGCTCCTAAATCACTACATACTCGCATAAACCGAAATCGCTTCCTGCTCTTTGTCTCTATCTTTAAAACTACGCAACGGATTATGATGCGGGTTCTTTTAGTAGATAGAGTGATTCTAGAGGAAGGTTTATATGTATATTATGCAAGTATAACACAATAAAGAAACAGTTATTATCAACATTGTACTCGTACGAAGCCGGGGAGGGCCGCTCATCTAATATATAAAATTTCCATGTCACAATATTTGTGCATGAAACAAAACAAATGTTTTTGCAGAACAGTTAGTAATTTAAAAAATTTAGGAAAAAAGTAATGTCGTTGTAATCCCACATGCAGTGGCCAAAATACCTAATATAGTGATATTTAGCAAAAAAAGATGTAAATGATAAAAAGGATATAAAAAGGCCAATAAATTTTATTCGTGACATTCACGTTCTGTTCCGTTTCCGTGGGAATTTCGGGATAAAACAAAGCCTACGTCATTCGAGGATAAAGTAACATCCTAACAGTGAAGGATTTTTTAAGTCGGTACTAAAGATCCAAACAAACAATTAAATTATTCCTGTGTGTAATTACAAGTAATATTTTACAAATACTACCTGTGTTTATTTGATCCGAAGAAACCATCAAACTAACTCGACCAGGGAAATAAATTGGGTATAAAGTTGTTTTTATTTTTTGAAGTAACGCCAGTCAAACTGGGTCAAAGGGTTCTTAGTTTAAAAAAAATGTTTCGACCCCGTATGCGTTTGTTCTGGCTTCGAAACAACGTACCTGAACTTTTTTATTTCAGTGTGCCAGTATAGTTTCAAAAGTTGGCCATCGCTGGTTGGACATGGTTTATTTTTTTTTATAAGTTGAGGCTGCCCCTCGCTTTTGTGGGATGTAGAAAGGAAAACGGGATTGCATGGATTTGTTGATTCCGCGTAAAATTTTCAGGGCCTTTGTTTCTCTTAGTTATGACAGATGGCGCTAGATGTATTAAGGGATACAAATGTCAACGTAAAAAATTCAAGCAGTCAGCATTGAAGATAACAGTTATTTTTTGTTGTTGTTTGTTTACATCTTACAAAAGTGTCTGAAGTTTGAATAGTTTACTCAAATAATATAAACGTACTTAAATATTACTGACAAAAGAGGACACTTACTAGTGATATCTAGATAATATTTTTTGATGTTTGAAAATAAATTATGCCGATGTATAATAATGCAGATTTGATCAAATAAAAAAGTCCAGTTATAAAAATTTCGGGGTATAATAATGACGACATGGAAAAAAGTCAAGGTATAATCATCATCATCATCATCAGCCCATACTTGACACATTGCTGGACATGGCGACTTCTCCTGATCTCTATCTCCAGTGAGTACCGGATACTAGTGAATGAAGGAAAACCTTCTGCTTATAATAAAGTGAATACGCATGAGGTCCTACTAATAATATTAAGGTATTTATTAATTATAACAAAAACTTCAACTACGATTAAAGCTTATCATTAAATGTCTTTCTATTTTACTAAAAGTGAGTGGTATAATTTATTTAACAGCAAATCAGTATGTTTTATGTGTATCTTAATCTTATGTACAGATTTTTTTTTATAAGATCCAATGTTATCATTTCCTTATTCTGCAGTTTAAGTAGATATTGTTGGTATGTTTTTTCAAATAGCACCATAGATTTTTTTATTGGGCTTGGACGAGTAGAATATATATATGATGCTTTATTATCGAGTCGAAATGTATAGCTTCTTCCCGTATTTCGTCGATAAAGTGAAATAGTGAAAGCTTCCTGGGAATTCTCAAATTAAGTCGCCTGTGCCAACCTTATAACAAATTAGTTGTTCTATGTTTATTTTTGGAGCAACTCAAAGTGTCTGTTGGGTATTTTGTGAACTGGAATAATTCGTAATATATTTCTTGAAATCAGTTAGGCCTGTGTAATACCCACTCAACTACATTTGTGCAAAAAGGTTAGGTACAACAAAGGTAGTCGAACAATTCAGTATTTTGTCATTTCACTTAAGACTTTTTACACATGTATTATATCGACATGTATTTAAACAAATATATGTCGACATTTTTATAATTCGACAAATATCATACGTGACATAAATACTCAATACCTTTATTGCATTAACATAATGTTATAGTAGATGTTACAATTTTAATACAGTGTATCAATTATGGACCCTGTAGGGCACCGCAATATTCACATAATGTGCTTATTTAGGTATAGCTTAATAATATTACTATTGCAACATAGTTACAATACACTAACTTTTAACACAAATACGCCTTTGGTATTTTTTCAGTAAAATCACCATCTCGGCATTATTATACCTCGTAATTATTATTTATAGACATTGGTTATCAAACTCCGCACACGTCATTCGTTGTAAAACCCTTCTTTGTGTTTACTGAAAACCTGTCTTTCAACATACCCCTTTTTGACTGCGCCACTGGGGGTTTTATCAATAGGGAAGAAAACGCAAAATTGAACGCAGATGGCGCTTTATACGCTTGACCCATATGGACCAATGACAGTGAGGCAATCTGTCACGTCAAAGTGACAATCGATCAACCAATCGTGCTTTTTTGCGTCAAGCGTTACTAGCGCCATGAGTTTTCTACCCCATTATAGAATCATCTTAGGTAAATAAATGGTAAAAGAAAGTTATTCCGAACCTATAATTTAATCGAGTTAATAAGGTTGCTGTATATAGCACAATTTGTGTGTATACAAATTATATTTATTATGGTTTTTCACAAACAACATTAAAATAAACGCCCACTTAAAAAAACGTATTAAAAGTTTTATAAGTGACTCGAAGAACACAATTATCGAGTTTCCTCTTATTCCGTACCTATTTCTCATCTTAGAAACATACCTATAATTTTATTAAAAATCTCTCTTTGCTTATTCGTTGCTTACTTACTGGGTACTTTTCAGAGAAATGTATTTCTAACAATCTGTTTATAATAATTCATCGAATTGATTAATTCGTCCATATTTGTCCACTGCTGGTCATAGGCCTCTCCAATTGCACGCCACTTATCCAGGTGGCCTGAGGGTACTCCGTTTGCCGAGAAGCGGTCTCCACTCGAGAACTCGTTTTTATAACAAATACAATGCGGAAATATAAATAAAAACTCATATTCATGGGAAATGTGGACTCGGGCTAGGCTACTTCGACGTGCAGAGACGTTTGACACAGGTTGTTCTAAGCGTCTTTTTTATCGAGAGCTTTTTTAACATGTATTTTACGCAACGCCCACATAGTTCAGGACAACATCGCCCTAAAACCCACATACCACGGAGTGTGTGAACCCTTTAACGTCGATGATCTTACCCCATAATATCATGTTGGTATAAACACGCATGGTGTACCGTGTACTCTGCATACCCGCTTTGGAATTAAAAGCGATAAGTGTATTTTCTTGTTATGCTAAATATAGCCGAAGGGTTCTTTGGTCCTATGGCTCTATCACCACCCTTATGGAGAATACGGACGCGAGTATGTAAGTGTATTTTTACACAACAGTCCAATACTCTTAAATTTCTTTTTAAGTGGTTAGTAAGACCATCGATTTCACCAACGACCTCGTTCTACTGAATTACACCGTGTTTACATACAGTCTGATTTAAAATATAACCCGGTAGGTACTTTATGTTCGCTTTGATATGGTTTCAATGCCAAAAGTGACTGTCTGGAGGATTCATTCCGAATACATTTACTACGGGAAAATCGGCTTTAGCGTATCAATAATATAAGGAAATTCTATGAACTTCGTACAAATATTTTAATAAACATAACTTGCATGATTGATTGTACCCGTGCAAAGATGCTTGTTCAATTCTTATCTCATAATGCTTTATAGCAAATGCCTGTCTTATAGTAGGTATAAGTTTTTTCGCTATCCGTTATGTTTTCCGTGCTATAATTTTTTTATCCCGGGTAAGTCCTTTATGGTTACCCCGGTGCTAGCAGAGGCAGAGGCGGGGTTATATGGTACCAGATGTACCAAGCTAATACCCGGTGTCAACATTTAAAATTATGTCAGTGCTCGAGCACAGCACCATCCCGTTAATCTAGCGTGTTTCTGTTTTTTTTTTCACACAGTGCAAACAAAATTACGTAAAGACTTCAGTAGACTTATGACATTGAAATTCTAATGTCACAAAATCTTAGACATGAATTCACAACCCCATCCCCAAATGTACCTAATACCATTGTGAAGCATTTTAGATGGACCTTGGAAAGCGAAGATTGCAACCGAGTGAAAGTCTAAACAAAATGTTCTGTTAGTATTGTCACTCAAGGCCGTCTGACCCGAGACTGCCTGGACAGGTGGACTCTGATGTAGGTATACTTAGGCACCTAAATAAACGTAATATATTATGAAAATAAGACGCTTACAGCGTAAAAAAGACATACGGAGTACATAGAATTATAAGACATCTTTGTATTGCGGGCTGGTCCGAAAAACTTTGCTATTCAATATTTAAACAGAGAATAACAATATTAAGTATTAAAGAAAAATAATTTAGTAACTACTCTCAGGTGTACAGAAAAAAAAAGAAATTTTTTAGAAGTTTGGTTACATATTCTGTGACACGAGAATTTTGCACATACTGCTGCCAAGAGCTATAGGTACTTTTATGCAAAGTACGTATACCATGTAGTTAATCTACATCATAAAGATACCATGTACTTCATCATCAGTCACATAACGTCCACTGTTGGACGAAGGCCTCCCCCAATGATTTCCGTCCTTTGAGAGGAAATGCCAATAATCGCCACGCTTGGCGATGGGTTGGCGATCGCAGCGGTGCTGTGGTTTAACTCACAGAGAGCGCTGCTGCCCGGTGAATACCGGAGAGTTCTCTCGGTCGCCTCCTACGCCCCCTACGACGGGAAAAGTTAGGCTGGTGTGGTGACACATGTATTCTATTCGCTGTCACCACACGGCACCACCACGGTACCGTGTACATTATCCGAAAAAGTGACAAACACCAGTTTCAGTTCAGTTCTTATTAAAACGACATTTTGCTTTTCATGCCGTATATGAACACGTAAAATGCCAAGTCAAAACAGCAAAAGCCTACAGCTCTAGAACATTTCTTCTTTATGTAAGCAGCTTACTTAACTGAAGACCAAGAGTGTGTAGGAAATTGTTAAAAAGGAAATTGTCGACGTCCCTTTCATTACTTTTGCTACATTTTGCCATTTCCGTACTTAAATATTATTTTCCCTCGTCATACAAGTAGTGACATCATTCACTCACTTACCTGAGTACTTATAAATCACCGCATGGACGAAGCCTTTGAAGGCAGGCCAGGAAGCGAGGAAGTAGAGATTTTAGGAAACGCGGGAAAAAGACATTTTTAAAAACCTTTATTTATGTACCTACGGGTACTGAGAAAATTTTCTTCACAAGTGTCTTTGTCCACCCAGATTTTCTTTTGGTTTTGCTTTGCATTCTATGTTCTATTTAGCGTTTTGACAACAACAACAAGATCCAGAAAATGTTTCATTGTCACTATGGAAGCTTCCTAAAACACACCACGTCCTAATGATTCTGTCGAAACTCTGTCCTTTAAAGGTTTCACATTAAGGATTTCAGACCCTAGTCTGGATATTTTTGTAACAATAGTAAAAGCACCAATAGCTAATACTGGTTTAGTCAGAGAGTAATAAAAAAATAAATACACTTAATGACTTGTAATTCCAAAGCGGGGTAGACAGAGGTACTTGCTGAGCAAATGCCCACGGTTCACCAAGCGTATCTAACTCACTGACGGGATGTGCCCGTCGCCGTAATATTATTTGACTAAATTTCCGCAGTACAGCTGCAATGTTAAATGCTTAATTCAATTGAGAGCTTATCTTTATTTTTGCAATAAATTGTAATGAAATATAAATAATGGACGTCGAGGCATTCGGCCAATTGTTAAAGCGTCCATAAAGACTGTAAATCAATTATCTGCAGACGAATCTCGAGACGCTTTTCGCTGATCTGTCTGATGCTCGATATCTCACGAACGCAATGAACTCAAAAATGATTTATTTCTATTTTGCAAGTTTGTTGTTTACATTGAGATAAGTGTACCTACCAATTTTCACACGCGTTGATATAATACACGCGTGTCAGTATTGTTTAATACCAATTTATTTATTTAATACTTTATTGCACCAACAGTACAGTGGGTGGACTTAATACTAAAGTATTCTCTACCAGTCAACCTCACAACATGGGAGAAACATAGGTGCGGGTCAGTATTTATAAAGTTGTAAGTGAATACAATAATAACTTAAGTAGGTAGGTATAACAGACCAATATACTGGGAGTTTTTGAAACGCAACGTTCTGATCAGTTAGGTAGATATTATACTATTAGATAAGGGAATGGTTATTTTTTAATTCTGTGTGATATACTACACTTTTAATTAAAAAAGACGTCTGTGGTCCAGTTGGTCGGATCCTTGACTTGTAACCGGGAGGTCGCGGGTTCGAGTCCGGTTACAGGACGTGTACCAATGGGACTCTTTTTCAGAGCCTGTGTACGCAACGCAACGCGTGTACGGTGAAGGACAACATCGTGATGAAACCCGCATACCATAATGTGTGTGGATCCTATAACGGCGATAGGCTCACCCCCTGTCACGTTGGATTAAATACGCTTGGTGGACTGTGGGCATTTGCTTTAGCAAGTGCCTCTGCCTACCCCGCTTTGGGATTAAACGCGTGAAATGTATTTATTTTTATTATATATACCTCTATAGACAGATAAAACGAATTTGATGCCTCATGCAGGAGTCACAACGTTAATAATGGTGAAGGAAAACATCGTAATGAATTACGCATATCACGTGTCAACCCTGGGGTTAAATATATTCGGTGAACCGTAAGGCTTAGCAAATGCATGTGCCTACCTGAAGTGTACATATTTTTTTTATAACATGATTATGGAGGGGGAGGATACTGTCAGAAATCTGCTAAAGATTGAAGACTGAAGAAGATCAGTATTTTTTTCCAAATCACCAGCGCCTGCTGAACTTATTTAAGATAGGAATTGCTTACTAGCTCTCCTTCTGTTTGCGCCCTTGACAGGTTGACCACTAGTATATTTTATTATTTCTGATGTTGAGATCAGCGCTGGGAATGCTGTGTGTATCCATATCGTTCCCAGTACAATGCTGAATCAGACCCCTTTTGCATTTGCACCGTCCAATTCGTCTATCTTCTGCCTATTTGTTACTGCTTTCTTACCCCCTTACCAATAAACGCCTTTTTACTTATACAACTGTTATTACAGGTCTACTTGAACTGGTTATTCCGTATTTGACATACAAGTTAAGTTGAGCTTTGTGTATCTTCTAAATAGCAATTCCGCCATTATTGGTAAGGCCCTTATAATGTAACTTTTGTATACGTGACAAACGCTTGTTCATAGTGTTAAAAAATTTTAAGTATGTAAATTAATAAATAAATGAATAATTGTATTCATCTACGACCTTTACTAAATACACATCAAACATAAATTGTCGTGTCTACAGCTATGCGCGTTAAGATATTATGCTTTTACATTGAAAGCTAGTAAGTAAGAGTAGTTAGAAAAATTACTGTAGAATCCTTTGGAAAGGCAACGTAGAAAGATATATTTGTTTATATCACTTGAAAACTCTTCTCAAAATATTCCGTACTCACATGTCACATTTCATAATACCTACCGCAATGAAACTTTCGTGGTTGAAATCCCTATTCGAAGGATATCCAACCGACATCACAGCCGGTACCTTGAAACTTTTTTAACGACTCATTTTTAGGACCAAACGGAGATTAATTCTCACTTTAATTCTGTCCATCCAATATCTTAGTATTAAACATTGTCTTTGAGACAAAGAACTGTTTGTATTAACTATTCCAATAAAACGTAATTATGTTATATCACGAAGTCAAAAGTGATTTTATGCGAACTGTTGTTCGCATTAACATAATGTTTTGTGCTTTGAATGAGAACGTACTGACAATAGCAGCAAAAAAATAGTTTTTTTTCCATTAGTTTAGTTTCTACAGACTCGTGATCACAACATAATATGGGTGATGCAGTAATACCCTAGGAAGAACACCCGAAACCGAAGTTCATGTTCTTATGAATAGGTTAATGAACGTAGACAAAGCAATGTCAGCAACGTAGCAAGCGGAGATCGGTTCTCTCTGCCTACCCCTCCGCAGACTGGCTTACTATTATGTGTGTATCATGCATGTCACTTCCAATATGATAATCGAATTGGTATTAATTATCGTGTGATTTGACCTTGATTTACGCCATACTATGCTTAAATATTAAAAAAAAACTATCCAAAATAGCTACAACAAGTGCGTGCACAGTGTGATTATCATTCTGTTGACAAGACATTTTTTTGTATATTCAGTTAAAATGACATTTCCTATCAAATAATTAAGCTGGAGATTGCAATGTTACGACAGAAGAATGCGCATTTGAACCTTACTTTCTCCGTTTTCTTGACATAAAAAATCAACTTAAAATACATTCGCAAAACGATATTTTTTGTGTTTGATTTTACATGTGACATTAACTTCGTAGTTAATAATTTTGCTAGAAACCGAAATAATACAACAAAGGACCATGAATTTCAACCTTAGAGCAGCACACCATTTTCTTGGTCTTTACATGATGATGACCCCTTTTGCTTCAATCACTTTTGCGATGGTATTTTGCGGGTAATTTACGCGTGTCATTAATTCCCAGCGTGATGCTTTATTCGTGATCTCGTTGTACAAGGAGAGAGTTATATTAATAGCATACCCAAGTATCATTGTACTCTTTAAGCATCGGTAGTAAAATTTGGAATTCCATACAACGATCGTACGTACCAACCGCCCTTCAACGAGAAAAGTCCTCGAAACCGGATCATGTATGAATGCGGTTGAAGCGAAAGGGTATGTCGGGACCTTGACAATATTGTTTGGTTTTTTTTACGGTCGTAGGACATGTTCACGGTTCGCCAAAGCAAGATGTCAAATGCAATGTTTTCATGGATGGTTGCTGCCGTATTCTTAAAAAAAGGTTTATTTTTTTTATAAAACACGCACATCGTTTTTAATGTGTATTCCGGGAATCACGGCACGTGTCAATCAAAGATAAACTGAAGATTGTGTTTTGATTTTGTTCGACTTTTCAATGAAAAGTTTTCTTTAAAAAATCTAAAAATTGCGAATTGAAAGACAAAAAATCATAGAATACAGTACAGTTCACAGTTATTTTAGTTACAGGCGTCATTATAATACCAGCCTCGGCTTCTGGTTACAATAGCCAGAGGTACAATTAACTTTGAACGGACTGTAGTTGCATCTTTTCTGTTTCCGAAAATCAGCATTTTTTTAGCAATCTTCTCATTACATTCCGCGAACGAAATAATCATTGTGAATGTGGAAACTGGAACACCTTTAAGGGTTACATTTAAAGTACGGAATACATGCCAAAAGCGTACCCTTCGTAAGTAAAACGACCCGGTAATTTAATATTAGACCCTGACATTAATTACGCGAGGAGTATCGTCATCACTCTTACCTGAATCACAAGATGTACCGTAAATCACATCTACCCTCTATTAGTAATTCGTATGAAACTGTTTGTAAGTAACATAAACAAATTTAAAAAATCACAATTGTATTTCTCGAATTCCGTTATTGAGCAACTTAATAATTTCTGTCATGAGGCCATCATTCGGTTTTATCAACGGCATCCGGTGATTGGTGACATGTATATTTTTTTTTGTCGCAAATCCCACAATTTCGTCGGGCGCCAGAAAGCGACTCGGCGCCACCGCTGTCGTCAGTTCGTTTATTCCGATGTTTATTTCTTACGAAGTCGGAACGAATATCTATCTCTCTATCATCCGACAACCGAACGAGCGAGACGCAGAGCATACAGCGCTCTTACAAGTCTGACGGGAATCGCCTACCAGTTCATCCGTGATATATGACAGGGAGATGTTTGAAATATCTTTATAAGTCACCTCCATGTTTTATTTATACATAAAAGCTAAAATATACAGAGAATATTTTACGTTCATGTTATTTTAACCTGGCGGTAAATGAGTTAGGGAGGTCCGGCTTTGAATATTTCGTTGGGAAATATTAATTGTGCTCCTTTTGTCGGGTCGACAGTCAAAGTTGTTGGTACGGGTTCGGTACAAGCCACCAATAACAGGAGTTAGCTAACTAGTTTCCGAATCAAAGCTCTCAGTGAAGGAAAATTGGAAACTGGCGTGTCAAAATATGTGTTAACTCTCGAAGGATATTGAACTTCCTGATAGCCAACTTCTGTTATTGTGTGCTCTGAGATAGAGAAATAAGAGTGTTAATTCAACATCATCATCATCAGCCCATATTTGTCCACTGCTGGACATAGGCCTCTCCAATTGAACGCCGCTGTGATCTGTTTTCGGCATCTCGTATACAGCTTCTGCCAGCCATCTTGCGCATATCATCAGTCCACCTTACCTGAGGGCGTCCTACACTCCGTTTGCCGAGACGCGGTCTCCGCTCGAGAACTCGTTTGCCCTAGTGTTAATTATATTTTTATAATTACAAATTACATTTAAGAATGGTTAACGTCATGATAAAATTATCTTATCATATCTATCTGGCATTTCCCCGCAAATTATCTTGGAAATCATCAGGGGAGGCCCTCGTCCAGCAGTGAGCGTCATGTGGCTCATGATGTGAGATGTGTATGATATCTAACTCTACCAAAAATAAAATAGAATTCAGTACATTTAAGAAGTTTAGTGTCAAGCGTCAATTTCTCAACTACCCAGTAATAACTTGTATAATAAATTGAAGACTAGACGATTGGTTAGTGGAGACTTTATATTGTGTAGTATTCCGATATGAAATGCTTTTACAAAATATGTATTATGACGCAATATTCAGGATATTAATATCTTTTTTTTTTTAATCACTATGAACAAGCGTTTGATCACCATCCTGCCTGATGTTAAGCAGCGATGTGGTCTGCGATGGAGCACACTTGTTCAGTAGGTCCTATTCACCCGCGACTTGAAGACCTTCAGACTGTACTGCGCAGGAAACACAGACTGCTGTTGCTTCTGCTGTTTAAATATGTTCATGAAATTCCAGGACGTTTTTTATTTATAAAAATACCTGTAATGCCCTACTTTCTTCACATCGTCCCCTTAAAATTATACATCAGTACTAAAACAAATTCTTGTCCGATAATACCTATAAATATTAAACGGCGCCGCCGCTAAATTGATTAATGTCAATCGTTATTCAATTCTCATCAATAAGCGAGGTGACATGACAGGGTCAGGTTGCTCAGAGTAAATAGGACTTAGGGTAATTTTAGAGTCACGCGTCTCGGCAACGACACGCGCGCTCGGAGTGCAGTCTGTTGGAACTCCTTTGTATGTGTTGTTCTTAACATACGTTAATGTCAGAAAATATTGTTTTTGAATTTGGTTGTTGTCAATAAAAACCCGAAGGAAAAAGTCGTTTTATCTTGAGTATTTAAGTTTTATATTAATTTTAAGGGAATAGAGCGATTGGGAGACAATCACGCATGCTTCTTGTTTCTTACATAGTGGCCGTTTTCCATACAGTCTGGGTCAAGAAGCTTAAGGATCCGTTGTTTATAGGCGTAAAGCGTTGCATTGCATTGTAAGCGACAGTTTAAGCAGTTTTGTGGAATTAATAAAAGTTAACACCATATTATATGGATACAATGGATTTCCGCAAAGTTTTGCCTGATTCAATTGAATAAAACTAGTTATGAGAGGCTACCTCGCGAGTGAAATACTGATAACACAAGCATTTTGTCAGCTCTTTTAACGAATTGTTTGAAAATTTTAGTTTTAATGCGCTGATACCAACTGTGAGTCTTGTGAGTGGTACTACCCGCGCCGATAAAACGCGGTACAATAAAACCAGCTTAAAAAATCCTAGGAGGCGATAAAATCTAGGTCGTAGTCAAAGAATAACGCGCCAAAACATTATTCTGTTTTTCTTCATTAGGTACTACCTATGTACTGTGCAATCAGAAGATATCGGTTCGAGTTCGGCTGGTATGTTTTATCAGGTTTATGGGATATCTATCCCGTAGGGTCCCTTGCAATGGGAAGACGTACCTGGATCAATGATCGCCTCTACCTAGAAACTATTAGGTCGCTCTTCGATGAACGAAAATTGGTGACCAATTTTCGCCAACATCTGTTTATGCACTGACTTTCATGACTCTTTTTTTTTGTTAGAAAGAAGATATCCCAATGGTGGTCCCATGATAAGGAAAGGGGAATCGAGGTAACTACTCTAAATTTTGGCATCGATTATTATCAGAGACTGCAAGGAATAACAGGCGCAAATTTAAGTAGGTACCCAAGGTTAGGACACTGCTATGTAAAGTGAGAGTGAATAAAACAAACGGTTTTCACGTTGGACTAATAATAAACAATTTAGTATATCAAATGGGACACATATAATCTTTAACGATGTTCATAACGTAAGTAAATGTATTTTAATTCAACCCCCATCAAGGTTATAAAGATCAAGAATTTGTCGTCCGGACTTAGATTTAACTACTGATTTTTACAAGCAATGAAGTAAAGATCTGAAATCCGGATGATAAATTTCTGAACTTAAAGAACAAAATCAGCTTCAAATAATTTTCAGCTGTTTTACAAGTACATAGAGTTCACAATCGTTTACACCGCCTTGCATTTTCCAACCCAGATTACATACAAAGAGCAAAGTTACAAGCGCAGTTGTTGTTTTCGATTAACATTTTTCTTCCACCGCAAACATTCTTTTACAATTACATAACCGCTGGAAACATTGGAATACCAACATCACGTAAATCTCTGAACACTTCACCTAACTCTAAAGTGAAATACCGTATATTAAGTATTATCCCTGAACCTCAGCTGTTCATAAGATAAATATACCGTAGATTGTCTTGAAATAAAATGATACAAGAAAGGCAAAATTTATTTCCACAAACAAGAATATCATGTTTCAACGGACACAATAAATCAGACAATGTACCCAGAAACAAGAGATCACGTCCTCAAAGGTTCTGTTCTCATTTTATGAATTGGGGATGATTACAGTATCCGTGTTAAGAATAAAGTGAGAGTTTTCCGATATTTTCCGTGTACATTATATTTCAAGTCCATAATCCCTTTTTGGGGATGGACAGAACCTTATGATCGTAGAAGTTTTATAGAATACCTGGATTTTTTGCTCTCGAGTCTATTTAAATTAAAAATTATCCTGTATATTGCCCACCTTTAGTACTTTACACGGTTTATTGTTACTTGTATCTCTATGTATTCCATAACTATGGGACACGCTGGCCTAAGGTACTTGTTCACTCGTGACTTAAAGACGCTCATACTACTATACTGCGCAGTAAACACAGATTCCGGAAAGTCATTCCACAATTTATCGGTTTGCATTATAAAAGTCAACGTAAAACTTTTAGTACGCGTAAGTGGAATATGGATAACTTTATGGTGAATTTTTACGATGATAATACAACAAAAAAAAGCTTAAGATGGGTGCAACTGGGTGGGTACAACTTACCGAAAACAGTTCCCCGAAGGATATGACTCGTGTAGTTTGCTGAAGCTCCGGCGGCAGTAAGCTTTTGCATGGTGCCTTTCCGTAGTCGTGAATAATAGAGCATAGCTCCTTCATTTCTGCGCACACTCTAGCCTGAGCTTCTGCACCACGGATCTCTGTCATGGAACCGGGGATGGGCCTGTGAAAAAAAAAACGAAAGAGTATAATAAAAATAATAGGCTCTGGCAAGCTGATGAGTGGCGACTCTACGGTCCCCGATGTCCAAGTAATCAAATCATTTTGCGATGCCAGAAAAATAGAAGGAAGGACCAAGATACTTTCTCTTCTCTCGTGTGTGGAAATGGATCGGCCGCAGGGCTTACTGTGCGATTGGTGTCTGTGTGTGTGTTTTTAATACAGTGAACAAGCAATGCACCACCATCCTGCCTGATGTTAAGTGGCGATGCGGTCTACGATGGAGCACACTTGTTCATAAGGTATCTATTTACCCGCAACATGAAGACTTGTTTAGCGTCACAATGGGGTTATCTAGATGTCCACAACGACGTTGCCACCCAAGACATTCGCCAACATATGGACCAATTTAGTGGACAAGACACCGTCTGCCATTTGGTTAATTTATAAGGCAGGCAGACGTCCTGTTACCTTATCCCATAACCCAAATCACAAGACTACCTTTACAAAGTTGTCCCAAGTTCTTGATATATATTTTTTCAATAGTACCTGTACCGGTTCTGTCATCATTGCATGGAGTGTTTTTTAGTAAACTTGTTTTTAAACAGAAATTCGGGCAGACACAGCGAACTACGTCGGTTTACGTCGTAATTTTAAATAAAAAATAAACGATTTTAACGAGTAGTAATAATCTAGCTAAGTTGCCCTCGATTTTTCTGATCCGCCATCAAACCCTGAATTCATTAAGGTATTAGGGAAATATCATCTTTCCAACGAAAATGTACTTATCAAAATCGGTTCACAAACTATGAAGTTACTGCGAACTAACATAAAAAAGTGTACACAGAGTGAACTGTAAAAGTACCGCGAGCATTTCCACGCATTGTTGCCATAGTCATTGTTGTTCCACCACCATGTACCATTTCTCGGAATCTTTTTACACGCATACAAGTCGAATTGAGGAAGACTCCTTTTTAAATCGCTTAAAAAGCATCGCTAAAGGCGCGAATAACGATAAAATGTAATAACAGGTGCACATACTTTATAAGTACCTTATTATCGTTACTATAACGTCCACTCACACGTGGTTGTTTAACCCACTTTCTCAAATATTATCCTGTTTGCAAATTCCCAACCCTATATCCTTTAGGCATAGAGTTTAAAATTAATTTGAAAAAGTAAACCATTTCCACGCACATAGTCTTCAAAGAATGAGAAAAATGTGTCTTATAATGATAAGTACTTCAATATATTTACATAATTTCATTTTCAGGAAGGAGAACCTGAAACGATTTTTTCTCAGAACATTATTATGCGACCGCTGATATTTTGCCACTCCTTTATTTCTCCCCTTCTTCGCTTATGTTTAGAAAATATCGATCATAATAGCTTTATTTTTTAAAGTTCATAGATTAAAATTTTCTGCCATCATCAAACCCTGATTTCCATCATCATCATCATCATCAGCCACATGACGTCCACTGCTGGACGAGGGTCACCTCCAATGGTTTCCGTATTTTGAGGGGAAAAGCCAATAATCACGATGCTTGGCAGGTGGGTTGGCGATCGCAGTGGTGTTGTGGTTTAACTCACAAATAGCGCTGCTACCCGTTCTCTGAAGAGCTCCCCTCACGACCTCCACGACGGGAAAAATTTGGCTGAGGTGGTGACACATGTATTCTATTTGCCGTCACCACATGCCGTCCATAACGTTTTTGAAATATCTTCCTTCCAATTCCATCATTTCCTTTTCCTTGCCCCAGACTAGGGTGGGGTCGGCGTTACACGTTTCCCTTCGCCATTCATGCATTGTTTGAATGTTATTCAATTAATTCCACATGATGGAATCAATCCATCAATCACATGGATTGACACCGTGAATAATGCGGGTGATTTGAATTGTTTGTAGGTAAGTAATATTTATTCATTGTAAGACCTGAACGAGGTAAGCAAACCATACCTACAATAAGAGACGGCCGTTAAACCTTGTACACGTTGCGAGCATAGAATATTGTTGTTGTATTTTAGTTATTTCAACTATCTGCTTTCATTACGTGGTTAAGTAAGGTAAGGAACTCCTATGCGAAAAGTCGAGGCGGTCCCTTTTCGCTACTGAATAGATAATAATATGTGTAATGTGCTATTTAATTTAACCCTTTATCCCTGATACCATAACAGAGGACAAAATAGTAAGACTATCGTTTGAAAGAAGGACAGAATCAGCCAATAATCCCTTTAGTATCCCACATAGAATATCGTGTAATATAGGAAAAAGTTGGCACGTTTTATATACAACATACCAGAGCATGACCATTCATATCAGACGCAATCAATCACTTAATATTGGTATGAATCACTCACACTTGTGCTGTATAATATTAAATAGCTACATAATATAATGCATTATTGTTATTTACATTGGCAACTAGTTCGATTGCACAGAACACTAAGGCTTGATATATTAACGAAGTGAGCAATGTATCTGTATTAATATTATAAAGAGGCAAGATTTGTTTGTTTCTTTGAATTGAATAGGCTCTGAAACTACTGGATTGATTTGAAAAAAAAACATTATTATCGATCATAATAGCTTTATTTTTTAAAGTTCATCGATTTAATTGGTCTGCCATCATCAAACCCTGATTTCCATCATCATCAGCCACATGACGTCCACTGCTGGACGAGCGTCTCCCCCAATGATTTCCGTATTTTGAGGGGAAATGCCAATAATCACGACGCTTGGCAGGCGGGTTGGCGATCGTAGTGCGTTGGCGCAGCATTCGTTAGAAAGCTACATCATTCCCGAGTCGAAAAAAAGTGAGTAACACCACGCGGAAAGAATTTGAAAGGTTTGTATCGTTAAACACAAAAGTCCTGACTGATTAATTTATCATTGACTCATCAACCCCCAGCCCAAAACCTTGAACCTAGATAGAAACCTTTTGTACAGGGGTTCTTTTTATGATGTTAACGTTTACATACATACTATAACAGAACGTATAGATATCATATGATTTTGTAGGATATACAAAGTTAAATTTAAAAAAATGGCGAAACTGTAGAAAAACAATGGGCTATACCAAATAAGTTTCCCAAGGAACCCTATGTCTAAAACGAAAACAAAATTTGTCCTCTTCATATATTATAGTCGCAATCCGCAAGTATGTAGGAAAAGATGATTGATATAACATTTTTGACATATTTTTTTTGACATTCACTTTAGATTACGATAAGGCTTTCCTATATAATATAGGTAAGACCAGTTTCAACATCAAAGTCGTCGTTGTAATCTGCTATAACATACAGCTAAACATGTTACATTACAGAAAACTTGTAGCCATATGTACAGTTTGACAGTTAAACAAAAATAATAAACGTCCGTGGTTCGAATACATCCGAACTCCGTTATCAACTAAATTTATTTTAGTAAATTAAATTGATAACGTGGGTTGACAAGAATAAATGCAAAATACCGTTTATATTTTTCATTTGAAATCTTTCTTGAGAAATATATAAAAATCCCTACCTATCCGATCCGATCTGATAATTTTCTTTTTCCGAGCGTATTTTACCTAATAATATTACTTTACAAATGCGTGGGTTTCTTTGGAAAAGGTATTTTCAATCTAAGTCTAGTCTAGTTTTTAAATAGATAAAACCTATTTATAGTAAGTGATATCGTACGCCCTACGCTTTTTTGTAAAAAAAACTTTGACGTGTTTTTCTCGTCTCTTGAATTTACGGCGACTTGACCACTTATCAGGTTGGACACGTTAGGAGCAGGACACACAGAAGAGACGACAATACAAGACCACGCCGGATCCACCCTCACCCTGTGCCTACCCCTGGTCTGGTGGTATGGTGGGACTAAGCCATACACTGTAGGAGTGTTGTGATATGAACACTATAAACAGAGTTAAGGTTTTTTTTATCTTTATAGAGTTAAAGTTATATTAAACAATATATTCATCTACTATAACTACTAATATTCAACCTCTTGAAACCAATGGCAAATTTTATTTCAGTTCGTAATTTATCCAATGCATGCCCGACCGTAATGCATCAACTGCATTTGAACTTGTACAAGAAAATCGTCATTAGTAATTTATTTTTCGCGTCGTTTTTTAGATATAACATTTCAT